>JAIUCV010001396.1:0-103040 GCA_026724425.1 Erythrophleum ivorense
AGTTTATCAAAATCAATTTTACTTACCATCAATCCAAAACACATACTAAGCATGCTATTTGTAATGCCTAATTTTCATTAAACAACGAAAATGGGCATGGTTTCAAAGCAAGTCCTCTGAAATGAATAAGTTCAGATTCCAAAAAATTTGAGTAACATTTTAGACTCCTAAAGATGAAAATTCTAGCCTCAGACAAAAGGAAAAATGGAGCTAGAATGAAGAAACAAATTTTAACAAAAGCCTTTACAAAATGTAATGATATTTTCATAATTTTGAGCAAATTTTTAGAATTCACATAGGACGGGCTTTTTAAATGAAAATTTGAAAACCATGGGAAGCCCTAGGATAGTTAAATCCCCTCCGGTGGACATTTTACAACGTCAATACATCCAAACTTAGACGGATTCATTCAGGAAGGTTTTAGCTCTGATTGAGTGATTCCAAAGCCATTTTAATTAAATTGGGAACCTAAATTTCATAATGAAAAAGATAGTTCTAAAAAAGGAGCTAAAATGAAAGAGAAACGAAAATGCAAAGAAAAAAAGATAAAATTAAAAATTTTGAAAAAGCCATTAACCTCCCCCTGTATATAGGTGGCGCCCCACTTTCTCCCTCATCTAGAATCAGAAATTTCTGCCTAATTTCAGAAGTGAGAGCTAGGGTTTTGGGTGCACAAGAGAGGAAGAAGAAGAAGGGAGAAAATCCAACCTTAAGGTATGAAAATTTGCTTTTTTTTCATGTTTTTTCTTCATCCACACCTCCTCTCCTCCCTTCTTCATCCAACCTTAAGGAAGCCTTATGTCTCAGCCAAACAAGGTTGGGGTAGCTAGGGAGAGTTTTAAATTTTTCTAAGACCATTCTTGAGTCATATTTGATGAACGAATATGAAGGAGGAGGCCTTGGAAAAAATTTAAAACTCAGAAAGTGATTTGGTAGTTTAGATTCCATATTATGACCTAAAGAAGCAACATGTTGTTAGGCTCTTTGTTTTAATTGTGTGATAACTCCAAGAGGGTTAAAAGGAGTCAAGAATCATATTTGAAAGGAAAGGAATGGAGCTTAGAAGTTATTTGAGTGGTGTTGCCTTCATTAGGTACATTTATGGACCATAATAGGGATTTATAGAACAACTTACTGTCTAAGCAAGTTGTGTGGCCTTAGAATTTATTTCATGAACCTAATTGGCTTCCATAAATTGTGTTTAGGAGCCAAGAGAAACCTGCCTCACACTTTTGTGTGTGTGTGTGTGTGGCCAAAAGAGGAGGCTTGAATTTCAAGAAAAAAGTGTGTGATTATGTGCAAGGTAGCTTTCTCTACCTTCTCTCATGCATGAATGTGTATTTAGCTTATCTTAGAATGTGTGTATGTGTATTTTCAAGCCATGAAGTATGCTAGCATAATTATATATGCCATGATTTCATGATAACATATTATGTTTTAAATAAATGTATGATATTTGTTTGAGTTTGCTTAAAGTGTCTAGAGGCCAAGAACTCTTAACTATGGTAAGGATGAGCTAAGAACCCTTAAGATTGGTTGAGATAAAGCAAAAGAGTCTCTCAAAAGCAAAGTGGGCTCCCAAGAGTGTGGTCGAGTCCAAGAATCTCTTAAAGAATGGGTGAGGCAAGTCCAAAATCTATGAGGGAAAGTGTGAGGCCAATCTATTCACTTGGTGAGCTCTTGAATGCCTTGTATGACTTGTTCACATGTCAAGTTTGCTTCTTGAATGATCATAACGTCCATGATATCCATGCATGCATTTTTAAGACTTGCTTTGCATATATTATGTATGATTGAATGGGAGATGAGCTATTGGGATTCTTTGAATCTCATTTCTTCCTCTTCAATGATCTCACATGCTAGGTGGACCAAGTGGACAAGGTAATGGAAGACAACCAACCTTGAAGGAAAGAGTTTGACAACCAAGTGCTTGAGTTTTTGTCACTTTAACGCCATAATTGTGTCAAATGTTGTAATCCATATGATGTATATGGTCTATGACCCCTTGGACTGTATAATTAAGATATTATGTGATGTATAAATGTATGAATATGATATGTGGACTCTAGAATGTAATTTGGATATGTAATACCAAGACATGCTTTGTGGAAGTTTGATGTAAATGTGCATATGTGTGGATGAAAAGGCCAAATAGTGATGCATGAGGTTTGGGACCATTTGGGTAGCTCACCACAAGTCCTAAATGTGCTTTTACACTTGCCCAACAGGTACCAAGATCAAAGGAAAACCATTTGGTCACTTTGGTATCCTAAATGGAGCTAAAAATGACCATAATAAAACCCTATGTCATTTTTAGGCCAAATGAGCTCTTCTTGATTTGAGATTTAGCAGGCATTTAGAGCTTGTTGATAGATTTATGAAAGCTAAAGACCATAATTTTCAGAGTTTTACAAAATATTTGATGAATTTTTAAAATTGGGCAATTTTTTTGGTTTTGGTATGCTACACTATTCATTTGGTCCGAAATGAAATCTATCACACAGGGATCAAATGATGTCCAATTGCCACGAAATCTTATCCAAAGAAACTAGAAATTCCTAGTGACTTGTTCCAACTACAAGCACCTCATTTGGAGGTCTAGAGAGGGAGATATGAATTTTTGAACATTCTGTCTAGTATCAGGAGTTTTACCCCAACCTGAGTTACTGTTCTATTGAATTTCGAGGCCTAGGCTACTTAAACTAGTATGGAAATATTTTTCTCTTCTAGCTAACATCCACATATTTCTATATTGGTATCATTTGTATGGATTGGAATTTTTTGGAATTAATTGGACATTTTCAAAATTTGCTGTAGAAATTTGTGACAGCATCAGGAGGCAGTTTGACCTCTGGACATTTTTAAATGTCAAACGTCCTCTGTGATGGATGTTGTGGTTTGGAAATATTTTTATTGTGAAGTAGACATCATAGATTTCCATAATGGCCAAGAATATATGATTTTAATTTTTTCTAGAATTAGTTATGAATTTTCAAATTTTGGTAGAAAAGGGTCAAATTCTGGCGAAAATGTGCTTGATTATTTTGAGCTTTCCTTTGATTTCCATGAGTTGTGGGCCACATTTTATGATGCAAATGAGTTGTATCCCATGTAATTAAATATATGATAATGTATATTATGAACTCACACGGTCCATGTGATACCGAATAAAATTTTTATACACAACGCAACGTAATTAAATGCAGTATTTTAATAGACTTTTTCTACTTCCCTCATGGATTGAGAATGTGATGCATAAGAATGTTATGAGATGAGCCTAGAAATTATGGTGTTACACTATTTCATGTTAAGGAATAATCAAGTTAAGCTAGTAGAACTTAAGCATGAAATCAAGTAATTCAAATACATATGTATGTTCTTACACCCATGATGTTATACATTGTTGTGTGCTTACTATTTTTATATGCGACAAACAAGGGAACAAATGGAAAAAAAGTTTTTTTTTTGCATTTTATGCAACTAGATCATTACAAGGTTTTCAAATAATAGGTGTTTTCAATAAGAATATAATTTATGACTATTTTTTGGCAATGTGTTCATATAAGGAACTGACTTCAATCGAAACTGAGCTAGTTGGAGATTGAAGTGTTTGTTGTAGGCTAAATATCAGTATCTCCTATCATAGCAAATGAGCACAAAAGATATTATCTATTTTGTTGAATGTTTATGATAATAGTTATAAGTCACTAGCATATGTTTAGTTGTCTGGCTTGGGAATTAGATGATTTTAATATGCTAAGACTAGAATACTACTAAAGCTATCTAGTGATTTTATTTATAATAATGTAACTTCATGATTACTGATATATAAAATTGGCTAATTTCAATATGGTCAGTTAAATTTAATGTGGTTGGTTTTAGGATTAAATGGTCAAGCAAAAATTAGGGAATTTTAATGATCATAGTTCCACCATATTTCCATCACTTTGAAAAAAAATAATAAGGATATGTAACACATAAAATAAAGGTGTTACAAATTCCCTAAGCCCAAGGGTTTCTTATCAATTCCCCTTTTATGCTTCTTCAAGGAAGCATTCTCTTTTATTTCATGCATCTCAATTTTCTAACATATTAACTAAGCGACGTAAGAAGAAAACTATTTAATCTAAGTTGCCACTACCTTGAACAAAGGATGAACCAACATATCAATAAATCTTTAGATCATGTCATTCTTAATAAGGATTAAATTCAAAGGCATAGTGGATAGCTATGTAAAATGGATGTCATACTCTAAGACACTTATACTTGATGACTGTTTTAAAGTCTCAAATTCATAATGCATAGCATCTAGGACACTCTTGAGGTGGAAAAATGGCCATGAAGGCTCCTTTGAATTACTCTCAAGCCATTAGAGGCAATTCCTATTGGCTTTCCCTTAAACAATTTTTTATGCCAAGCACTAGCCACATCTTGCGATTGATAATGGATAATTCAATTATTTACACACCTAAAACATTTAAAGGCTTGGCACCACTTTCTCAATGCCATCAATAAAAATCTAAGCATCTTTTTTACTATTAAACTCTATGAAGATAGGTAGTTTCAACTTAAAATCCAAGATAATAGAACATCAGTATTCCTTCTCTTATTTTGAATAGGTAGTACAACTTGGTTAGGCTAAGTCTATGGGGTTATGACACTCGTCAATCAATCAATTTCTCTCCTCGTATGCCACTATCATACTTGTTAGGGGTTCCTATTATCCCATGTAGACAAACACTAGAGCCTTTAACAATCCTAGTCATATTTGAGAGGCATGGCTCCTTCTTTAACTACATTCTCTCTCAGGGGCAAGGCACCATGCCTTGTCGATTACACCCCCCATGTAACACCTTAGCTTAGTAGCTCTTTATTTATCTATATGAGTTCATTTATGAGTTTGATTTACTCATACATACAGATATGAGTCCTGATAAGCATGAATTTTATATGTTTTAATTCCCCTAACTTAAGCATTTTAAATGTAAATAAGGCTTAATGGATTTACTTAGGTGGATAATTGATTTTAGTGGCCATTTTTGCACCTTATGAATTTAATTTGCAAAATTATTGAGTTTTAATGCATGAATTCCTTTTCAATAATTTTTTGGCTATTTCTACTTAACACTTTCCATTCTTTTGTGTAGATTTCAATGGCTAAATGATGTTCGAATGAGAATTTGAGTTAGAGAAGAGAAGGGGAAGATTTAGGCCTCAATTGTACTTCTTATTAGAGCTTAAAAATGGGAGAATGAATTGTGGTTGGCACATGAATGGGATGCTCTCTCATTTCATGCATTATATGCATGCACATTCACATGGTTATACATCAGCTACACACACATCATTCACACTGCAGCTCACTCACATGCACAGCATCTCATCAAGTCATAGTCCCCTATTCGTTACACCTACATGCAGAAATAGGGACACAAAGCTACAGTTTTCACGTTGAGGCAGCACTTGGTTTGACGTGGATGATGTTTTGTTTTGGGTGCAGAAGCAAATAACCACCTGTTGAAGAAGAAGCTTGCATGGAAAAAATGACGAGGAACAGCCACGTGAAGAACGTGAGAAGCAACGTGAAAACAACATGGGAGTGAAGGAAGCACCTCTGTTTGAGAGCTAAACAAAGAGAAGAAGCTATGTCTTTAGCTCGAGAAAAGCAAGCTGAACGAGAAGAATGAGCTGCATAGGTATTTGGAAGAAGAGAAGCTACGAAATTTACGTGGTGAAGGAGAGGGAGCTTCACGTTAACTTACACAATAGCCAAAGTGGAGGAAAGAGCGTGAAAAAGCCAAGCAGAATGCATATAAAGACGCTGGAGTAAAACGAGCCAAGAGTTTCAGGTGGAATATTATAAATTGAAGTGGGGCCTACACTTATACACATGCAGAGCCACGAAAGCATAGGAGAATTCTTACGTGGGAAAGTGCAGGTCTGGTTTGAGAAAGAAGAAGAGACCACAGCTACAGCAGAAACATGAGTAAAACACGAAGCAACTCAATAAATGACGCGGACAGGAGCTGAGAACGAAGAGAAGTAAGGAGCAGAACGTGGAACACGTAAAAGAAAAGCAGCTGAAATTAAGAAGAAACAGCTATAGGTTCTGGTACGTTTTTGAGAAGAAGAGAAGGTACTGGATAGGCACGAGTAGGGAAGAGCTTCACATGGAAGGAACAAGTAGTTTGAACGTGTGATACAAAAAGAAAAGAAGGAGCTTTCAGTTGAATGAGCTGCATGAATAAGTAGAAAAGCCACAGGTACAAAGCTACATGAAGACCAACGTGGAAAATGATTAAGGAAGCTACGGGTGACACACGAAAAGTAGAAGCTGGGGCCACGTGACTTTTAAATGAAAATCTGGAGGCTTCATTCTGTCACGCTTCCTTTATTCATTGGACCCCTTCATTCATACCCTCATCCATTCGTACATTCCATTCCATTCACGCCTCCAGATTTTCGGAAACCCTCGTCTATTTATTCACCACTCCTTCCATCATGCCTGGGGCGTTCATTCCGCGACATTCATCCATCCATTCGCCATAATTCATTCATCCATCTTTCGTCCTCCATCCTCTCCACACCACTCCATTCCATCATTCATCCACCATCCCATGAAACTCTAATCCATTTTGAGGCTAGCTAGGAGGAAGCTCTTGGAAAAGCTTGAATCCATGGATGAACTCAGAATTTTGGCTAAGGATTCCTTTATTTTCCTACACTTTTTCTCTTTCATATATCATCTTGGTTAAGTTATATTTGATAGGGAATTCATGTAATTATAATTAGTGGCTGGTTAGATACTAATTAGGAAGTCTTTTTGTTGATTAATTGATCTAATTAGACATTGATTAATTTTAATATTATTTAATTTTTCCATGTGTGCTTCAGAGGTGTTCGATAAAATAATGAGTGAGATTATATGCTTGAATATTTAATTTGAAGATTCCTTAGTGTTTAGTTGGTTAATTAAACATTTTAGGATGATGATTCAAAGGCTAATTAATCAGTTAATCAATTAAATTGGGTGTTCATTGATCTTAAAAACAAGAATTGACAATTTAATGTGGAGTTAAGGTTTCAATTCAACATTAGATCATTAATCTCTTAAATCTTGAGTGGTTACCCAAGATAATTTGTTCATGAACATAATTAGGAACTCTTAGACCAGAATTAATCACAATTAGATTAGGATAAGGATAGTGGATACCAGGGACGAATCCAAAGCTAGTCACAAGACCATTTTCATCCATAATTTATATAATTAGGTAGCAATTAGGGATTTTAATTCAATTTAGTTTTAGGTTAGTTTAATTCAATCAAAACCCCCTTTAGTTTAGAAGTTTTTAGAACCTTTTAGCATTTGGAAAACTCAATTAAACATTGAACTCCAATTCCAAGGGAAAATGACCTAGGTTGTGCCACTAGCTACATATTTTATCAACCTAGTTTTATTTTGAGGGTTGTGCGACGAGCCACTCAAGTCCAAAATTTATTGAAAACTTTTTATTACCTTTTCATATCTAATACATGTTATCTATGATTTTTCCTGCTTTTCAATTAGACTAGCCCTTTTTCCTCTTATTTTTCCTTTTTTTTTGCTTTTCTAGCCCTTTCTTTTCTTTTTAATTAAATCTCTAGTCTCTCGTTATCATGTCTTTTATCCTCTCTTTTAATGTTTAGAAATTTAAAAAATACTGGATATGACAACCCACATCTTCCATGGCCTCTAATTAATCCTCTAGCACAACCCTTGTGAGCCAGGGCTATAGGTGGGGCAATTGCCCCATTAAATGCCTTAAACAATAACACACGTTTAAAACATATATTACTTGTACAACTTCTATTAATTTTCAAAATGTTTACTTAAAAGTAGGACAAAAACAAACTTCCTATAATATCTCTAGCATGCCCTAATTATGATTATGTTTAAGTTTCATAATGATAATTAGGACTTCATCAAAGAATACTTGCTCCACATACCATAGAAAGCCTTAGCTTTGATACCAAATTTGTCACACCCTAAATAGAAATGTGATTGGTATGAAATATAAGGAGACCTATAACCATAAGCCTAAGAATCACACAAATTTGTATCTAATTTGAATGCAAAATTATTTCATAAATGATATTTCCTAATTGAAGCATAATCTCATTAATTTCCTTCATTCATATTAAGTTCAAAGTTTCACAATTTTTGCCATAATTCATATCAAAGTCGTATTTCACTTTTTGCAAAAAATTTAATAGAGTTTCCCTTGAAAATGGGACATTCCATATTATCTACAACCAGTCAACTAGTCATGTGCAACAAAGAAAGCTTTGCTTTCATTAACAAGCAACAAAACATAAAGCAAGCTATGTGATCCTGCTTGTAACTTCGTGGAGTCAACTCTAGAGCACCAAAATACAAAACATATATACATGATTACAAAATAACTAGGCCTAAGTAAAACAATGCTAGGCTCACTACAAGTGACACTCTTGAACTACACTAGAAGAGACAAGTTAGACACGACTCTACCATTTGCAATGGTAAGTAACAAAGTAAGTCACAATACTTAGTGAGTAAAAGATAAAGCACAATAATTGAAATGACAAGTAGGCATGGAATTTTCTTCATGAAAATAAATTTTAAATCAAGCATAGGAAAACAAAAGAATAAATAAGGAAGAAACAAGCATTATGCAAGGATAATACTTAAATAATTAAATAAGGTAATTCATTAAAGAATTTAATAAAAAGAAAAGCAATTAGCAGAATGGTAATAAGAAGTAAACATTATAAAAATTTATGTACTATTAATTTAAATAAGTTATGTAGTAAAGTTCGATGGAAAACTTATTTATTACATTAACAACTTGAAAAAAAATACAAAGAACATGTAGAAACATATAATTTAATCAATTTGTAAAATGAATGAAATGTAATGATGAGAAATAAATAAAGTTAAATTCATTCATTTGAAACTTCAATGTTGAAAGTAACAAATGTCAATTATAGAAAATAATTTAATATTATTATTGCAATAAGAAAGGTCTATGCAAAACTTTTAAATTCAAATATGGACATACAGTCTACAAAGGTAAGTAACCACGTAATCAAATATAAGCACATAACCCTTGAGGGTAAATCACCACATAGTCAAATATTGGCACCCAACTTGTGAATAATCAAAAAGCCTTTAGCTGAGTATCCTATCGGTACTTGTAATACCATATTTAACTAACTTGCCTTAACCATATCCTAGCCTCCTTCCATTAGTCTCACAAATTTTCCAAGAAAACTCAATTAAAATATTCAATTATCTTTGCATTGCGTAGCAGATAAATTTCTCATTTCATGTCCCATGAACCAAATGAACTCATTCATCACATTCTCCTTTTTAATTACATACATACAATCCAAAACCATCTCAAAATGTGGCCAAAAACTGGAGCTCATGAACCATATACATAAAAATCACAAAGTGTAGCCTCGGATTGGTATGCCAAGTTTCTGTCATGAACTTTAAAAAATAAAAATCAAGCACACTATATCATTATGGAAAACTACAGATGTCTACTTTGTGTAAGAATAAGTCCAGGCTAAAATAGGGATATCTAGCCTCTAGAAATTGATGGAACAATACCTAGAATCATCTGGCACTACTAGTACTATCACTAAATTTTAAAAATTCATATCTCCCTGCTCAGACATCCAATTGGACTGATCTTGGTAGCCATAGAAATCTTGGCATGTCTACTCTAGGCTTGTCAAATTTCATGAGCATTGGACACCATTTGGCCCTCGAATAATATAGGGGAAGAAACTGACCATATGAATAGTAATTATACCAGAACAACTGAAATTTGGAAACTTTGAAAATTCATAATTAATTCCATAGAGCTCCAAATAATTTGCTCTTTAGCTTTCCAAAATGCTCAGGATAAGATCTATATGCATGCTAAATTTTATGGGAAAATTAGTTCATATGGCCAGAATGTGTTATAGGGTTGCAAATTGGTCCATTTATGCTTCTTAAAGGGTCACCAAAGGGTCAAATTTGCTTCCAAGGCTTTCATGGCCACTTGAGCACGTGGAAAAGCACCAAAATGGTCTATTAAACATGTCTCAAAGGTGCACAAACTCAGATTTCACAAACACACTCTCTCACCCCAAGGTATACACAAGAATACATAAGCTATATCTTGCCATTCAATGTTAAGAACTTGCTACAACATTCACATGGCATCAAATCTCATATATACATCAAGTATTCATGTAATTACACATGTTCAAGTGGTTATACAACATATTTATCATAAGGTTACATCATATGCCATCAAGATAGTTACAAAGTAGACAAAATCACACACTTTCTTATCAATATATCTTTTTCAAGCTTGGTAGCTCCCATTTCTTGGTTCACTTGGTCCACCTAGACATGTTAAGCAATGGGGAGGAAGGAATGAGATTCTAGGAATCCCAATAGCTCTTCTCCCCTTCAACCACACATAAAGAATGAAAATCCAAGTCTAAAAATGCATGCATGGATATCATGAAGTGCATAATCATTCATGGAGCATTTCTTGCATTCAAGGAGTTATATAAAGCATATATAGGTTTGCCAAGAAGATGGTTTAACCTCACCCACCTCTCTTGGAGGATTTTAGACTTGCCTTACCCATTTTCTTTGGGAGTTTTTGACTAAGCCTCACTCTTTCGAGACTTTTGGCTTGCTCTCACCTATCCTTAGGGACTTTTGACTCATCCTCACCCTAGCTAAAAGACTTTTGGCTTTACCACACTAAAGCTTGTTCATAAAGCATTATTTAAGTGTATAACATAACATCATAGTACCATGGCATATAGATACATGCTAAAACATCTTTCATGACTTAAAACATACATACACACATTCAAAGATAAGATAAACCTCTACTCATGCATAAGAGAAAGGAGAGAGTGCTACCTTGAAGCAAGGGTTCAACACTTTTTCCTTAGATATTCCTCCCCTTTTTTGGCCACACACTTGCAATGAGATGGGACTTGGTTCTCTTAGTGTAAACACATTAAATAGGACATAATTACATGACAAAAGTAAGCTTTATCATCACCCACTCACTATGGAAGCTTAATTTATTCTATGGTTGCATAGTGGTGTCCTAGAAGACCTAATGAAGCAAGTGCTAGAATTCAAAGTCTTGGCTCCATTTTCTCCTTCCATCTAGGTCTCTTGACCCCATTTAAGCCTTTTGAAGTCATCATAATTTCATTCCCAAGGGTCTAGACCTAAGTTGCTTCTTTAAGCCTTATTATATGGTAGGAGATGTATGTATATTCCTTGATGGTATGACATTTGTTGGTATCAGGGCAATGGTTCAGGCAACCTAGTTCTATGTTTAAGCCTTGGAATTTTTGAATGAGCTATGCTTATGGTGTGATTGTTAAGAAACCAATTGGATTGTGTAACACCATAACTTTCTAGCTTATCTCATACTATTCTCATGCATTAAACCATGCATCTCACAAAGGAGGCAAGAAAATGACATTAAAATAATACATATTTTTAAGCCACGTAGGGGATGAATTTTTCATTTAGTGTCCCATGGACTGTGAGCTTATGTATCATGTTTTCATATTTAATTACATAGATACAACTCAAATCCATCACCAAAGGTGGCTTAGAATTCGTACTGCAAGAAACACATAAAATTCCATAGTGTAGCCTCGGCTAAAATCACATGTTTTCTGCCACAAACTTTGAAAAATCATAACTAATTCTATAAAACTCAAAATCATGCATTCTTTACCATTTTGGAAAGCTACAGATGTCTAATATATACTAAAAAAATGCTTAGGTCATGAAATGCCAAGTAGAAGATGTTTGACATTTGAAAAGCACTCAAGGTTGTAGCTACCTAGGCTACTATCACAACTTACTATCATAAACATTGGAAATTCATAACTAATTCTACAAAATTCCAAATTATGTAAATTTAGTCAATATGAGAAGTTAAAAATGTTAACTTTAAAAAATAACCCCAGATTATGCTAAGTCCACTTAGGAACTGAATTATGATAGAACAATACTAGAAGTCCAGTGGCATTACTGGTACTGATATGAAACTCTAAAAATTCATAACTCTTTGTTCAGACCTCCAAATGAGGTGATCTTGGTGACCACAGAAAGCTTATAATCTATAGTTTATTCTTGTAAAATTTCACAAGCATTGGACACCATTTGACTATCGGATGACATAGAACACAAAATTGACCACATGAATAGTGCACTGAACCAAAACCAAAAAATTTTCCAACTTTGAAAATTCATAATTAATTCTGTAGAGCTCTGATTTTTTTGTACTTTAGCTTCCCGAAAAGCTCTCAATGAGCCCTACATGTTTAAAAAATTTCATGAGAAGATTCATCCATTTGGTCAATTTGTGCCATAGGGTTCTGGTTTGGTCAATTTCATGGTCTTAGCTAGCCTCAAAGTGTCCAAATTTGTTTCTCAAGCTTGTGTGGCCACTTGAGCACGTAGGATTATATCGAAATGACATTTTAAACTTGTCTCAAAGGTGCACAAATCCAGAATTTAGAAACTCATACCCTCACCCCATGCCATACACACGTTTCCATAAAGCTAGTCTAGCTATTACATGTCTAAATGCATATTTCCATACATATAACCTTAAATATCATTTTTACATGATATATTAGCATAATTATACATGTTCATAACATCATAGGACACATACAACAATAGATTACAACATTTGCCACTCATATGGCTTTAAAGAAACACAATTTATACACTTTGATGTCATCCTCTCATTTTTCAAGTGGTTGGCTCCCATTTCCTTGTTCTCTTGATCCACCTAGCATGTTAGAACATCTGAGAGGAGGGAATGAGATTCAAAGAATCCTAATAGCCTATCTCTCTTTCAATCACACATAAAGTATGCAATACAAGACTTGAAAATGCATACATAGACATATTAACATATGTGAGCATTCAAGAAATATTCTTGGCATTTGAACAAGTCATACATAGCATACATAGGCTTGCCAAGTAAGTGGATTAGCCTCACCCATTCACTTGTAGATTTTGGACTTGCCTTACCCATTTCTTTAAGAGGTTTTTGACTCAACCTTACTCTTTGGAGTCAATCTCACTTTTGGAAGACTCTTTACTTTTTCTTAACCAACTTTAAGGGTTCTTGGCTCATCCTCACCATGGCTAGAGGGTTCTTGGCTTCTCCATACTCAAGAAAACCAAGGCAAGCACATAAAACATCATTTGAATGCATAAAATATCATCATGGTACCATGGAATAAAAGCTTATGCTAAAATACTTTTCATAGCTCAAAACATATATACACTCATTTAAAGATAATATAAGCACACATCCATGCATGAGAGAAGGTGGAGAGAGCTACCTTGCTTGCATTTACATACTTTTTTCTTAAGTCTTGAATCCTCTCCCTTGACCTCACACACCTAAGAAGATGGAGATCATTTCTCTTGGCCTAAACACAATTTATGGAAGCCAATTAGGTTCATGAAGTTAATTCTAAGGCCACACATCTTCTTTAAACACTAACTTGGTCTATTAACCCCTTTATGGTTCCAAGAATGCACATAATGAAGTAACATCCATCAAATGAGTTCTAGGCTCTATTCTTTCCTTTTATATATGATTCTTGACTCCTTTTAAGCCTCCTGGAGTCATCACACAATTAAAACAAAGAGCCTAACTATATGATGATTCTTTAGGTCATATTATCAAACCTAAGACACCAATTCATTCTCTAGGCCTCCTAAATTTTTTCCAAGGTTTCTCTTCATTTTCATTTATCATATATGACTCAAAAATGAGCTTAAAAAAATTTAAAACTCTCTCTAGGGTCTCAAACCCCTTTGGCTGAAACTATGCACCACTTAGCCTCCATAGAAGTTTACTTTGTTTTCTACATGGAAGATGCATATGGGGAGACTTCTAGAGATCTTAAGAACTCATTTAAATATTCATTTAAGCCTAGGAGTAATTACATCAAATCAGATTTTCAAGGAAACCCATAAAACCCTAGGTTTGCCACCTTGAAAATCCATGGCCTTTTCTTGAATTTCTTTGCATATTCTTACTCTCTTTCCTTAAATTCATAGAATTCACCATTGGTTCTCCTCAAAATTCTAGCCCTCTTACATCTACATACAGGGGGCAAAATAGGGAGAACAAGGGGGAGGAGTAGCTACCATAAGATGGAAGTTTTACCTTGTTTCCATGGCTTTTCTTGCTTATTTCTCACTTTCCTTGGTCTCCTTTCTTCAAATCTGAATTTTTCCCTCTTGGTCTGACCTCAAAATAGCATTAAAAACCTCAATAAAACTATGGAAAGAAAGAGGAGAAAGAGGAGAAGAAGTTTGGTGAAGGAAAGTGCTTGAAAAACTAAGATTTTTATACCTTTCTTGCCTTGCTTTTCCCTTTCTTCTTGCCTTCTCTTGTGTGCCTCATCCTTAATGTTTCTCTCTGGTTTAAGGTAGAAATAAGTGTGGCTAAATGAAGTGAGGAGGTGGGGCTCCTCATATATATAGGGAGGTTTAAGGAAGACTTTTCAAAAATTTCAATTTTACCCTTCGTTCTTGGTATTTTTGTTTCTAATTTGTTTTAGCTCCTTTTTGAGAATCATCTTTTCCATTATAAAATTTAGGTTCCCAATTTAGTAAAATGCCTTTAGAATTACTCGAATCGGAGCTAAAATCTTCTCGAACAAATCCATCAAAGTTCGGGCACACCAACATTGAAAAATGTCTACTTGAGGGGTTTTAACTGTCCCGGGGCTTTCCATGGTTTTTAGGGCCTTTGAGAGCCCTAGAGAACTCAAAAATTTCATTTAAAAATCCCTCTTATGAGAATTCTAAAATTTTCTCAAAATGACAAAAATGCCCTTATGTTTCCGTCAACCTTTCGTTAAAATTCATTTTTTTATTCGAGCTCCATTTTTCTTTTCGTTTAAGCCTAAGATTCTCATTTTTAGGAGTCTAGAATGCTTCCCAAATTTTTTGAGATCCTAACTAAGTCATTTAGGGGGACTTGCTTTTGTATTTGGTTAATTTTGTAATAGTATGTTACGTTTATTACGTTTTCTCTTGTTTTCAGAGAACCGAATGTTACAGATTGATTGTTTGTGCTATTGAATTTGTATAGATATATTAAAGTTGTGGTTCTTTTCAGGCATCACGGTAAACACTAGGAAGGGGAGACCAGCTACAACTAAAGCTCAAGATCCTATGCGAACCACTATGGATCGCTTAAATAAAAAACAAGCTATGATGGAACAGTAGAGGCAAATCATGCAGCAACAACAGGAAATGATATAATAGTTACAGAATGCCTTAGCTAGATAAGAGGATGATAGGAGAAATGCCCCAAACCATATGCACCTACTCTTAATAACCCACCAACACCCTCTTAGAATTAAATACAGGCCCAACTCACTAACCAACAACTGCTAAATCAGTTCAGGAAAAACCATGCACCCTTCTTTGATAAAAGAACTAGATGCAGAGAAAGCAGAGGGATGGATTATGCAGGTGGAGAAAAGTTTTAAAGTAATGGGTTGTACTTCTGAGTAGAAGGTGATTCTTGTCACTTTTATGTTAGAAAGGAAAGCTATTCCTTTGGTAGCATGGCACAGAGGCAATTATGAAGACAAAGAATATCCCTATCAACTAGGAGAACTTTTTAGTTGAGTTTTATAAGAAATATTTCTCCAATTCCATCTGAGATCAAAAAAAGATGGAGTTTATAAATCTAAAGTAGACTAAAGAGATGTCTGTTAACCAGTACATGGCAAAATTCATAGAGCTACTTGGTATTCCTCTTATCTCCAAAAATTTGATGCTAAAAATTGAAGATGTGAACGATTTAATAAAGTTTTGAAGCCCTTGATTAGAGACAGTGTAACTCTATAGAGAATTAGAATCTTTAATACTCTTGTGGAGATCAGTAGGGTAATTGAGAGTAGGCTACAAGATATTATGCCTATAGGGACTAAGGCTAGCCAGAAGGAGACCCTAGAATGAAAGAGATCAAGATAGGAAGATAGTGCTAGTATAGCTGTTAACAATAGAAAGAAGAGTAAGGTGCCATAGAATAAAAAGACATAGAAGGGAAAGAAGGTACAATCCAGTAAAGGACAGCCATCCACAGTGACTTGTTTCAGATATGGGAAGCGTGGGCATATAGCCTAGAATTGTTTTTAGATAGAGATGGCACCTTTACCTAGATCACAAACCCCAGTAGAGTGTTTGCCTTCACTCAACAAGAGGCCAATGCATCTTCCAATTTAATCAAAGATATGATTATAGTGAATGGTTTTCGTGTAATTATTATGTTTGATTCAGCTGCTAGTCACTTGTTTATATCCTATGATTGTCTGAGGAAATTGGGTCTAGTTATTGGTACTTTACCTTATGATTTGTCTATTTTTACCTCTAATGGAGGCCATGTGATGACTTCTCACATTTGTTTGAATGTCACTGTATAGTTTAACAATTGTTATACCACTATTAATGTGATTTGTATGCCTTTTCATGATATTGATTTAATTGTTGGCATGAATTGTATGACTGCTAATAATGTTATGTTTGACTGTAAACATAAAACCATCACCTTATTTGAATGTGGGACCATGCCTAGTACTAGGGCTAAATTATCTTTCTTGACCATCACTCAGGCTGAAAGATACTTAGAACATGGATGTTAGGGGCTTCTAGTTTTTTTCTCTATACAGGCAAAGGTAGAAGAAGGGATAAAGGAGATCTCTATAGTTTGGGAATTCCTTGAGATTTTCCCTAAGGATTTTTATTTTTATAGCCTACTTTTAGAGAGAAAGATAGAATTCCTTATTGATATAGTGCTTGGGACTAGACCAGTGTCTAAAGCTTCTTATAAGATGGCTTCTACCGAGCTAATAGAATAAAAAAAGTAGATTGAGGAATTGTTAGAGAAGGGATTCATATGCCCTATTATGTCACCTTAGGGAGCTCCTGTATTGTCTATTAAAAAGAAAGATGGTAGCCTCAGGATATGTATATATTATAGAGAACTTAATAAAGTTATCATTAAGAATAAGTATCCTCTCCCTAAAATAGATGATCTTTTAGATCAGTTAGCGGGGGAATCAGTATTCTCTAAGATAGATCTTAGATCCGGGTACCATCAATTGATGGTTAGTACTGAAGATGTCCCAAAGATGGCCTTTAAAATTAGATATGGACATTATAAGTTAACTACAGTGGTATTTTCCTTCAAAATCTAGAGGCATTACCTGTATAATGCTATAGTAGATATCTATAGTGACTACAAGAGTATGAAATACCTATTTGATCCAAAGGAATTAAATATGAGACAAAAGAGATGAATGGAATTCTTTAAAGAATATAACCATACACTAAAATACCATCTAAGTAAGGCCAATGTGATGGTCGATGCCTTAAATAGAAAGTCCATACATGCAGCCTTCATGATGATTAGGGAGTAAGAACTTATAAAGAAATGTAAGGATATGAATATCTCTTGTCATGTGTTTTTAGGTAAGTTGTTATTGAGTGAGACTAGATAGAGATGGATTTGAGGACCTAGATCTTTGATGCCCACACAGAGGATGATGTCTTGAGGCAAATTAAGAGTGAAATTTTCTAAGGTAGAACCTCAGAATTTAGTTTGTCTGAGAATGGTATGGTAGTATATAGGGATAAAATTTGTGTGCCAAATAAAATTGAATCAAAAGAAAAGATTTTAAAGGAGGCACATAAAAATAAGTATACTATCTATCCAGGTGCCACTAAGATGTATCAAAAATTGAAAATACTATTTTGGTGGCGAGGCATGAAAACAGATATAGCCAATTATGTGGCTAAGTTTTTGGTGTGCTAGAGGATCAAATATAACATCAAAGGCTGGCTAGATTATTACAACCTTTAGATATCTCTAAGTGGAAATAGGATAGGATAGTTATAGATTTTATTATGGGGTTACCCAAGACATCCTCTGGACATAATGCTATTTGGGTAATAGTGGATAGATTAATGAAGTCAGTACACTTTTTATCTATTAAGGCTACACACACTTTAGATAAGTTAGTCTAATTATATATAAAGGAGATAGTGAGACTTTATGGAATATCTAATAGCATAGTATCTGATAGAGACCCTAAGTTTACATTAAACTTTTGGAGGTCATTACAGGCAGCTTTAGGGACAAATTTGAGGTTTAGCACTGCATATCACTAAAAGGTTGTGTCATGCAACCTCAAAATAAACTAAGTTAGATAATATTTTGCAATATATGATGCAACCTAGATCATTTGTAACAAACAGTAAATTTCGTAAAATGACAAAATGAGACGTATAAAAGCAAGTCCCCTAAAATGAGCTATATAATATCCCAAAAAATTTAGGTAGTGTCCTAGACTCCTAAAAATAATAATCCTAGGCTCAGATGGAAAGAAAAACAGAGCTATGACAGTGAAATAAAATTATGCCAAAAACTAACGAAATGTAGTGGCATTTTCGTAAATATGTGCAATTTTAAAAAAAAACTCACAAGAGGGCTTTTCAAATGAAAATTTTGAGTTGTCTAAGGTTCTCAGAGGTCCTAAAAATCATGGGAAGCCCCAAGACATTTAAAGTCCCTCTAGTGTACGTTTTCCAATGACGGTGAGCCTGAACTTTGATAGATTTGTTTGGGAAGATTTTAGCTCCAAATTGAGTGATTTTAAAGGCATTTGATTAAATTAAAAACTAAATTTTATGATGCAAAAGATAGTTCTCAAAAAAGAACTAAAACAAAGTTTAAATGAAAAAGCCATTACAGAAGGATGAAATTGAAATTTTGAGAAAAGCTGCTTCTTGAATGTTCTATATCTTTCACACCATTTCTTCTCCCCTCTTTAGACCGACTTTGTAGCTACCAAAAATAGAAGGGAGAAGTAGAATTTTAGGCACACCAAAGGAGGAGAGCAAGGAGGAAGAAAACAAGGAAAAAGGTAAGAAAACTTAAGGAATTTCATACTTTTTCCTCTTCCAATCTTGCTCTTTTCCTTCTTAGGTCTCTTTCTATGGTTTTATTGAATAAATTGATTCTATTTTGAGTTTAGAACAAAGGGGAGTAGTTCAAAATTCTTGAGGAGAAGCAAACCAAGGAGAAAAGCTCTTGGAAACAAGCTTAAATCCAAGGTATTTCATGCTTTATGTTGCTTCACCTCCTTACTTCTTCTTGTGTAAATTTTCGGCCAACCTAGAGATGAGTAGGAAGGGTTGGATTTCCAGTAGAACCAAGGGTGAACCCTAGGAAAAAGTGTGTGAGGATTAAGATTATACAAAGAAAACAAAGTAAAAACTAATAGAATTCAAGATAGGAAAGTATGGAGTTCTTGAGGGATTTGTAAAAGCTAATTTGGTGTGTGAATTTTCTAGGCTATTTAAGTGTTCTGTTGAGCTCCTAAGACCTCTAGAAAGCTCATAAACCTTTTTCTTGGAGGGTGTCTCAGCCAAGCCAGAACAAATAGGCTAGGGAGTGTTTTAATTTGTTCTAGCTTTTGTTTAGGACTTCATATGATGGTAAAAGGTTAGAAGAATCTTTGGAAAAAATTTATGAGCCTTGGTTTGGGAGATAAGACAATGGTGTCCCTAATGGAGCCTTATGAAGTAACTTGTGTTTAAGCTTATACAAATGAATATGTGATGGCTCCAAGGACCTTAAATGAAGTCAAGAGGTCTAGAAATAAAAAAGGAATGGAGCCTAGAGCTTAAATTATAAGGGTTACTTCAACAAGCCAATTATGGAACCATTATATCACTTGTAGAAGTATGTTTTTAAGAATGAATTTGATGTCTTGGCTTGCTTCAAGAGTATAATTGTGTTCTATTTATGATGCTTAGGCCAAGAGAATTCTAATCTACCTACGTGCTCTTGTGAGACCAAGAAAGGAAAGGAGTAAAACAAAGAAAAGCTTGCATAAAATTCAAGGTAGCTCTCCACCTCATTCTCTTGTATTCTTGGTTACATATATATGTCATTATGTGCCTGTGTATACTCTTGAGATTTGTGAACATGCCACTTGATGTCTTGAGATTACATTGGTACCAATGTATTGTCTTGAATGCTATTAATTGTGAAAATGACTCATAAGGATGAGGTGATGCCAAAAGTCCCTTAATGAAGGTAAGGAGATGCCAAAAGTCTCATGGTATGGGTGAGACAAAGCTAAAATTCTCTTGGATGGCTGAGGCCAAGTCAAAAGTCCCTAGGCTAAAAGTAAGGCAAATCCAAAAGTCTTAGAAATGGGGTGAGGCAAAACCAAAAGTCCCTAGAGCATGTTCTTGAACTTAGTGTGAATTGATGGCATAGAAATTATGACCTTGCATACTTTATAAATGTTTTACTTTTCATACTTGTGCTTTGATATGTATATGCCTTGAATATGTGTGTAAATGGATATGTGAGCTATTGAGATTTTATGAATCTCACTCCCCTTCCCTCCTTCATCTTAACATGCTTAGGTGGCACTCAAAAAGGGAGAAATGTAAGCCAAGGGTCTTAAGAGGCTAATTCTTGATCATTATGTAATTTGTTTTATAATTGAATGTCAAAGTGTGACTTGCATATGATATTTTTGTAATGTGAGACCTTGAGCAAATGTAATAAGACATATGAATATTGTACGAATCTTTGATGGCACCAAAGTAATGTAAATATATAAATGAACTCTTTGGTGGCTTATGTATTAGTATATGAATGGATGTAGAATAATCAAAATAAGATGCAAGAGATTTGGGACCACTTGGGCAGTCCATATAAGTTGTATTTAAGCTTTTAAACTTACCCAAGAAGTGCCAAACCATAATAGAGGCCAATTGGACCAAGTTGATGCATTATAGGAACCAAAATTTGACCAATTTATGAAGCTGTATCACTTTTTGTCTAAATAAATTCTTCTTGGTCTAAAACTTGACATGCATCTAGAGCTTATTGAGAGCTTTTTGACAAGATAAAGTGCAGAACATTTGGAGTTCTATGAAATTTTTGGTGAATTTTTGAAATTGGTTGAAATTTCAGAATTTGCCCTGATACTATTCATATAGTTCGAAATTTGATCTCCGTCATTTATGAGGCAAATGATATTCAATTGATGTGAAATTTTATAAGGCGAAACTAGACTTTCCCAATGATCTGTACCAACTAGAAGCATTCACTTAAATTTCTAGAGAGGAAGATATGAATTTTTAAAGTTTCTATTATGTTTCAGGCACACAGTCAGACCTTCATCACTATTCCATCAATATTTTGGGTCTGATTGCTCTTGGATTGATCTAAAACTATTTTTTCCATCTAGCTAACATCTATACCTTTCTAAATTGGTATAGTTTGCATGAATTGTATTTTTTTTGAATTAATTATGAATTTCCAAAGCTTATATCAGTAAATTGTATTAGTAATTCTAGACAGTTTGACCTTTGTACATTTTCTATTGTTAAAAGTGGCCTAATGAGGTTTTTGTGGCTAGGAATTATTTTTAGTGTAAATTTAACATCAAGAGATTTTTAGAAAGCTATGCTTTGCTTGATTTAAATTTTTTTAGATTTAGTTATAATTTTTCAAAGTTGCTCCAGAAAACTGCCACCATGGAATCTATGAGAAATGATTTAATTTTAGGAGTTTTGACCTTATACCCATGGATTGTGTGATGTTTTGGACCATTTATGACTTTTATTAGTAGAAAACAGTTAGAGAATGATGTTCTGGAATTCATAGGGCCCATATGACGCAAAATAAAAATTTAATCTCTAACGTAACGCCAATAAATTCATTATTTTTATGGATTTTTATTGGATTTTCCTTGAGAATGTATGTAAGCAATCTCAAATGGAGAAATATGATACGAGAATACTATGGTATGACATCATCTCCTTAGGAAATGAATTTCAATATTTAGTTGAGTTTTTCAAGTGTAAAAGGATCCTAAAATTATCTAATTAAAATGGGTTACTACCTAAATAGGGATGTACATGGGCAAGATCGGGCTGGATATCTAATTAGCCCGAAACCCTGCTCCATTAAGGAATCAGGCTTGTTTTTATGCCTGTAACCCGGCCTTACTCAAAGTAGCCCGATTTTAGGGTGGGTTAGGGCGGGCCCAACCAGCCCTAACAAGCCCTAAATTTTTTTCCTAACAAACAGCAAATCAATTATTCAAAGATCAAAAACCAATTCCAATAAAAAATTATGATATTCAAAACAAAAGTTAATGCTCCTAAGTATATATTTATCAAAGGCACTCATCAACCGTTTAATGATTCAATTCCAAACTAAAATCCAAAAACAAATTACTAAGAATATTATAAATACTAAGAACAATAACATACCTCAAAATAGAAAGTAATCTTCTACTATTGCTTTGCCAAAGCTATGATCCCTTCCAAAGTGTGCATTCTTAACATTTCCTATAAGAAGCAAATCATCAATTAAAGAATCTAAAGTATTAAAGCTACCAAAATAAAAAGGATTTAAAAAACAAAAAAGAATGAAAATATTAACTAACTTCACAAGACTAATAATTATTTACTATTGTATCGGCAATAACCATTTCTATTTAAATGCTAACTACAATCATTTTCAACAATCACTAAATCAACCAATTAAGAATCAAATAAAGGAAAGAAATTCCTTGAAACAGTCAAAATAAAAGAAAAAGATCCTTTTACACATTAATATGCAAATCCTTGTGATAACAAGTGGACAACTAATAACGAACAACAACCAAATAAAACCATATAATATCTTAAATATAACACACTAAGAGTCATAAAATAGAAACTACAAGGCATAAATTACAAACTAGAAAAATAAATAAATGCATGTCAATCTTTGGTGACACTTGTTCCTCCTCAAATCTCTGTAAAAATTAAAATAACAAAAAATTAGAAAGTTGATCTTATAAGCAAAAAATGCATAATACTTAATTTATTTTCAAAGTATAGAGTTTACCTGATTCAATCATATTCTCAGACTCTTCGTATTGATCAAAGTCATGATCATTAAAATTGAACACAGGAGGTGATAGCCAATTTTGGGTACAAATAAGTGCTTCAGTCAGTTTTGGTGATAATGAACTCCTAAATACATCAAGGACACGTTCACTAGTGCTAAAAGTAGATTCAGAAGCCACAATGGACATTGGCACAGCCAACACATCACGTGCAATCATAGAAAGTACTTTATACTTTCCAGCGTTGTCTTTCCACCATGCTAAGATATCAAAAGACCTCTCATCCTCTACTAAGTCAGCTGTAAGATACTTATCTAACTCTATTTTTTGTTCACAAGTAAATTTCAATTTTTTTGATGCAAGCCGCTTATTTTTTGGATCAATATATGTTAGTATTCTCTCCACTAAATCCCTTCCATTAGATCCACTACGATCATCATTTTTTCACTTGATTCATTAACAACCCCCACATAATATTATTCATATAAGTGACACAAAGCATCTTTGATCTTTTTTTTCATGGTCACACATATATCAAGATCAAGATATATATCATCGAAAGCCATGTTCACATATGCAAATTTATACCTGGGGTATAATACCACCCCTATTACCAACAAGGGGCTCATATTTTTTGGCTTTCCCCAATATTTGTCATACTTCTTTTGCATAGTCTGAATATCTGCAATTTCATGAAAGCATGTATTTGAAGTCACATATAATGATCCACTAAACTTTAATGTGATATTATAAAAGACTTTTAAAAAGTCAATAAGCACATAAGTGTTACTCCAATCATATGCTATAGAAGGATCAATTCGATTATCATCTTCTTTAAAATAAGCATTATAGGCCTCATCTTCATCTTCCATTCTCTCAAATACTTTTTGAAACCCTATAGCATGCTCCAACATCATTTAAGTGGAATTCCACTTAGTCGTAATATCCATACACAAAAGACTTTTGGACTCTATCTTTTCTTTTTCAACAAAACTCTTAAATTTTTGTAACCTTGCGGGGGAAGATCTAACATATCTAACAACATTCTGAATGGTAGAAATAGAGTTATGCAAATCCTTTAACCCATTATTTACTACTAAGTTCAAAATATGAGCACAACACCTCACATGGAGATAATCCCCATCACACATTGACCCATTCCAATTTTTTAACCTTTTTTTCAAGTATGCCACTACGATGTCATTAAAGCTTGCATTATCAAAGGTTAAAGTAAATTCTTTTTCAATACGCCATTCCAATAAACACTTCTCAATTGCCTTTCCTATGGTGTCACTGATAAATGCTATTTTCATATCTTCTAGTCCTCTTAACTTAGAGTTTTTAATGATTAAATATGGCTTTTGGATTTTAATTAGATGAGATTTTATTTTAATAGCTACTTTTTCACTTTATGAATTTAATTGCAAAATTATTGAATTTTAATGTTTAAATTTCTTTAAATGACTTTGTGAATTTTTTCCTATTAAATATGTCTTATTAATTGTGCAAATTTTTAATGGGTAATTGGAGCTTGAATAGAAAATTGATTTGAAGAAGAGCAAGAGAAGAGATGGGCTTCAACTTATACAGCTTCAGCTCACTAAAGTGGTTCAAGAGGAGAGCAACTTCACTCTTCATACAAATGGGTTAGCAAGAGTTGACGTAGCTGGAACAAAGAAGAGAAAGAGAGGAAGCACTCACTTAAGCTACAGGTTATGAGAGGAAAGAATGAAATAAATTTGCACGAAAGAAAGCATGTGAGTAGCCACCCACTCACAAGAACACAAGGCTTGCATGGGCTCTAGTTCACTCATATTGCATCAGCCTTTCCTCCACATAAACGTAGTTTCATCCACTTAAATACATGTAGCAGATCCATGTGATGCAAAGAATGATGTGGCAGCCCTCTTAACATCATGCACAAACAGAAGAAGACGTGGAAGAGGCCAAAACACGTGAACAAGAAGAAAATGAAGAATGTGGGCAGAACATGGGAAGTTGATGGTGGATAGATTAAAAGAGCACACGAGGAAGCATGAGACAGCCATGGTTTGGAGGACCAAACAGTAGCAAGAAACATAGCTCTCATACACGATGGACCACTTATGCATGGAAAAAACAAACACCACCAGTTTTGATGCAGTGACGGGACAAGGAGTTTCGTGTTAACATACATAGCAGCTAAATAGGATATGACGTGGGAAACTTATGGAAAAGGAGAAACGTTGAAGAAGTGAATAGAAGAGTAGAAGCTAAGCGAGCAAAATAAAGATTCATGTTGGGAGAATCAACAAAGGAAGATATAGAGGAAATGAAGGAAAATACACATGGACAGAACGTGGGCTACTCCAGGAAGAATCATTATCCATTCACGAAGGGAGCCATGCATCAATTCATCCATGTTAGAAGAAGCTATGGACTGATTTATGGAGGAACATGTGGAAGGATTATAAGAAGAAATGCAGCTGAACAAGGAGAAGCACGAACCAAAGTTTTTAATACATTAGCACATTGATTACATACACGGGGGACCCACCAATTCATACACACGAATAAGGCATTAAGAAATATGGGTTGGAAAATGAACATGCCACGGGTCTAATGCTAAAGGAGAGAGGTCTCAAGTTGTTTCATGCAACCTACTCTCTTATCTCCCTCACGTGGGCAGGAGAAATGAGAAGAAGCAATGTGATTAAAGATGTGTAGAGGAATGAAGAGTCAATTGAACCACATGAAAAGGAGTATGAAGCCACGAGTTTTGGAAGCTAAATCAGGAGGAAGAAACACATAAAAAGAAGAAGCGACCACATGAGGGGAATAAAGAATACATTTGTGGCAGCATCAGAAGACACACATCATCCAAAAATTCATCCATCGAATAAAACACATCCACGCCATTCCATTCATTCATATCCTTTCATCCAAAGGCTAAGGAATTAAGAGTAACCTATAAGCACGTGAAGAAGATTCATGAAGCACATAGTTAGGGGGTTAAAGCTGGGAGGCATAGATCACACACATTCATCCAAAGACACACACTCCATTCATCGTCATATTCATCCTTCATCTAGCAGCCACTCCACGCCATTTCCATTCCATTCTCCACCATTTCTCCATTCCAATGAAGCTCTAATCCTCTATCTTGTGATTAGCTTGGAAGAAGTTCTTGGAGAAGCTTGAATCCATGGATTATAATCAGAATTTATGGCTAAGATTTTCTTAATCTCCTACACTTTTTCTTTTTCTTGTACATGCTTGCTTAAGTTGTATTTGATTGAGAATTTATGTAATTGTAATTAGTGGCTGGTTAGATAATAATTAAGAGAGATATTGCTGATTAATTGCATGAATTAAGTACTGAATTTTACATTTTCCTTTGATTTTTAATGTATGCCATCAAGGTGCTCGATGAAATGCATGAGTGAAATTATGAGCTTAATTATTTGATTTGAGGATTCCTTGGAGTTTGGTTAGTTAATTAAATATCCTATGGTGTTAATTCAGAGGCTAATTAATCAATTAATTATTCAATTCAAGTGTTCATTGATCCTAATGATAAGAGTTAGTGATTTGATGTGGGATTGAGGTTTCAATCCAACATTAAATTATTAGTCTCTTGATTCTTACGTGGTAACTCAAGATAATTTGTATTGGACACAATTAGGGACTCTTAGACCAGAATTAATCACAATTGAATTAGGATAAGGATAGTAAATACCAAAGGATGAATCCAAAGTTAGTCACAAGCCCATTATCAACCATAATTCATACAATTAGGTAGTAATTAGGAATTTTAATTCTGTCTCATTTTAGATAGTTTAACTATATCAAAAACCTCTTCTAAATTAGGTAGTTCTAAGATCTTTATACACTTAGAAAACCCAATTAAATATTGAATTTCATTTCCAAGAGAGATGACCTAGGTTGTGCCACTAACTATATATTTTTCAACCTAGTTTTATTTTGAGGGTTGCACGACACAACCCAACAAAATTTGGCACCGTTGTCGGGGATTTGGATTCTCAATTATTTGATAAGGATTTCTAAGTGTTTTTACTCTGTTTTTGTTCTATTTTAGTTTGATTTTTTCCTCTGTTTTGGACTTGGATTTGGACATTTTGGCTGTAACAACTAGGAAAAAGAAAAAAGAAGAAGAGAAAAGCTGAAAATTTTCTAAGTCTGCTAGCTACAGCCTAGCTATAGTGAATGTACCTGTTCGCTATAGAGAGAAATGGTCTAGCTATATTGAGAGTGCCTTCTCGCTATAGCGAAAATGCTTCTAGCTATAGCGAGTGCGGGCACCCTATACAAAAACCAGGGCGTTGCTCGCCGTAGCGCGGCTATAGCGAAGGCAGGGGTCTGGGACTGATACGAGCTCGCCGTAGCGAGGGTTATGGCTCGCTATAGCGAGGGTTAGTTCGGAAAAACGTGAAAAAAGAGGATTTGAGTTATTAAAGCACCCCAACTCCTCATTTGAAAGAAGAGGATTTGAGTTATTAAAGCACCCCAACTCCTCATTTCTTCTTCCAATCGACTTAAGCTCCCTCTAAGACAGAGAAAGGGCAGAGGAGAGAGAGAAACACCTAGAGGAGGAAAGAAGAACAAGAAAAGGTAAGGTTTTACATGGTTTCTCTTCTTAGAATATTGTTCTTCTACCCTTGCCTTCTCTCCCTATGGTTTTGATTATTAAAGTAGTTAAGTTTTGAGCTTGGCTCAGAAGAGGGAAAGTGGAAAATCACTCTTGAGGGAGGTTGGAATTCATGTAGCCCTCTCTTTCTTGAATTTCCTTTCTTGAGAGCTTGAGAGAGGAAGGAGAGTTTGTAGAATTCTAGGGAGAGAAAGAACCCCTAACTTTATATGCTTAGTAGGGTTACTAGAAAGAAATCTCTAATTTATGAATCAAGTGTTAAAAGAGTAATCCCATACTTTTGTGTGTCTAGGCTCAAGAGAAGCACTCCCATCTAGAGGTAATTGTGAAACCAACAAGGGAGGAGACAAATTGAAAGGGAAAGTTGTGAATAGCCAATAAGGTAGCTCTCTCCACCTTCTCTCATGCATAAGATGTGTGCTTACATTGTCTTGCTTGTGTGTATGTGTGTTTTAAACCATGAGAAGTATGCTAGCATGATGATGCCTCATGTATTTCAATGATGTTTTATGTGATTGTTTGGGTTTTGCTTGAGTATGGAAAAGCCAACAACCCTCTAGCCATGGTGAGGATGAGCCAAAAACCCGCAAGTTGATTGAGACAAAGTAAAGAGTCTCCCAAAAGTGAGGTTGACTCCCAAAGAGTAAGGGTTGAGTCTAAGAACCTCTTAGAGAATGGGTGAGGCAAGTCCAAAATCCACAAGTGAGTGGGTGAGGCTAATCCATTTATTTGGCAAGCTTTTATATGTTATGTATGGCCTACTCACATGTTGAAAATGTTTTTTTTGTATGGCCAATTCAAATGTTGCAAATGCTTTTCTTATGATTCCATATGCTAATATGCCCATGCATACATTGTGAGACTTGTTTGCATGCTTTATATATGTTTGAATGAGAGATGAGCTATTGAGATTCTTTGAATCTCACTCCTCCTCTCCACCATCCTAACATGCTAGGTGGGCCAAGTGAGACAAGAGATGGGAGCCACCAAACTTGAAGCTAGGGATTTCGGTGAAGAAAGTGTAAAGAGCCATTTTGTCACTATTTTGTAGTTAAGTCAAGAGATGTAATCTAATGATATGATGCACATGATGTAGCACATAGGAATAATTGTAAAGGAATGTATTCAATGTATATATATATATGAGAATTGAATCCATGGTGTATGATGTAGCAAGTGTGGCAATGAATGGTAAGATCTAACATTCTCCCATGAGTGTATGTGTTGGTGTGGTAGAGTAAATTTTGCAAATCTAGGTTGTTAGATACTTGAGCCATGTTTGATAGCTTATATTGATACTTTCCCACGTGCTCATAGAGCTTTAGAGGTAGGAGAAGTAAAGTTGGACCCCATTAGCCCCCTTTTAACACAAGAAAGTAGTCATTTTGCTCATGATATCAAAATCTGACCAAATGACCTCTCCTTGCCTTGAAATTTAGCATGTGACTAGATCTTGTCTAGAGATTTTTGGGAAGCTAAAGATCAAGTCATTTGGAGGTCTATAGAATTTTCTATGATTTTTCAAAGTTGGTATCAGAATTTCAGTTTTTTAGAAACACTGTTCATTTGGTCAGTTATAGAATTGTGTCATCCGAGGGGCAAACATGGTCCAATGATTACAACATTTTATAGGTAGAAACTAGACAGTCACAGTGACTTGTAACAACTAGAAGAACCTCATTTGGAGGTCTAGAGAGGAAGATATGCAATTTCGAAGTTCCTGCCCAGAATCAGTCATCTTGCCTGACCCGAGGTACTGTTCCATCAGTTTTCGGGAGTTTGGCTTGATGAACTGATCTGAAGACATTTTTCCTCTCTAGTTAACATCCACATATTTCCATAGTGGTATCATTTGCATGCATTGGATTTTTTTGGAATTAGTTAGATATTTTTAAATTTCATATCAGTAAACTGTGACAGTAGCAGAGCTTGCTCCGACCTCCAGATGATTTCGCGTGTCAAACGTCCTGTGTGTGGGATGTTATGACTTGCACATATTTTTATCATGAAATAGACATCCTAAGCTTTCCATAATGACTGAGATTGCATGTTTTCAATTTTTATGGATTTAATTATAAATTTCCAAACTTTGCCCAGAAATGAGGCCAAGTATGGCCGAAATTGAATATTCATGTCTCCTATCCCTTTTTGCTTTCCATGGGTTTAAAGCATATTTTTGGGATTGAAATGAGTCTTAATGGTGCAATTAAATATGAGGATGCATAGAAAGAGCTTACACGGTCCATGTGACACTAAAGTGAATGTCTACCCATGCATGATGCCATGTGAGAAAGAATATGAACCCAAAGAAGATGATCTCCCTTTATCCTTCCCATATCTCATATGAACATGTAAGGTATGATGGGTACGAGCTAGAAATGATAGTGTTACATTAGTGTTACGTGTTAAGTGTGTTGCTTGCTGGAATTTTTGTTTAATGTGCCCAAAAAATTCTCAAACATTGTTTTGCAAGGTTTCTGGGTGTTTTACACAAAAATAATAGCAAAGCTATTTGGTGCACCATTTTTTGGCCAAATTCCAACGTTGAAGGCACTTTATCTAATTTTTAAGTATTTTCTCGAAATTTTTGGAATTTTTCAATTTTTTTGGATTTAATTTCTTTATTTTTTGTAAGTTCATTTTGAGTGATTCACCTCTATTTTTAAGTATTTTTTATTCCTAGATAGTTGTTAGCTTCATTAGATTTTTATTTTCTTGATTTAGAGTTAATTTTAGTTATAATTTGCTAGTGATTTTTCTTGTGCTGAAAGTGATTAAACTTCTCATTTTCTTGCTTTAAATGGATCCACATTATTATTCTAATCAAGGTGTCTATGATTCTTGTGCAAATGATAGGATCTCCTGAAAGTTAGATGAAGCCATTTCAATATGTCATGGTATTCTTGAACGACAAAGACAAGCACAACAAGTACAACAATACCAACAAGTTTAACAGCCATGCTACCAACCATACTACCATCTATATGAAGTTCACCCAAATTACCATCATCATTATAAGCCATACCACAACTTCAATGTGCAAGAACCAGAATCTCATCCCTATAACTACCATGAGGAGTATATTCAACAAGAGCCCCATAGGGAACCAAGTTGGGAAGAAAGGAGGGTGTAACAAATGTGTGCTTACAATCTTCAACTTCAACAAGAAAATGAACGGTTGCATCTTCAAAATCAATAGATGATTAATAACATCATGAGGGATTTGGGAATTTAAATAAATCAACCGACTTCAAGTGCTACTGAATTAACTGAAGAGCAAATTAGAAGGGAATGTATAGAGGAGGAAGAATCCTATTCATTTGGTAATATCCTTCCATCTTCTAATACATTGCAATTTGTTGGAACTGACACTAGTATACTTGATAGCACTGTGATTACTAATGCACATGATGTTGACTCTGAATTGCTTGATGATGATGTAGATGAGGAAATTGTTGTTGAATATTCTGATTTGGTATATTATAGTAATTTATTGAGCAAAATTGATACATTTTTTTATGTTCATGAGCCCTTGTGTACTGATGCACTTGGTATTTCTAGTTCTAGCTGTGACCAAAGTGATGAATTCATTTTTGAACCTATTAATGATGATTCTATTAAGTCTAGGGTAGTAAATAAGTGTGGGGGTGACTCAGAATGTGATGATCATTTTGTTCCTAGTGTGGAATTGGTTGATAAGCCCATTGATGATGCATCTCTTGATTGTGTGTGTGCTGGAACCATTACATGTGATAGATGCTCCCAGATTAATTCTTTCATTAAGCCTAGTAAGTTCCCCACATATACTAATCAACATGATTCCTTACTAGTATGTGATGACAAGACTAATGAAACAGTGAATATGGCATATGATGAGAATATAGATGATAAAATTGTTGGATAGCTTGTTGTTGATAATTCAGATCCCACTCTTAGATGCTTATATGATGATATGCATATGTAACACCCCATAATTAATTAAGGTGTTAATCATGGATTAGAATTAATTAAGAGTAATTAATATGGGCTCATTGGGCAAGTTAAGTGAATGGAGACTTTAGAGAGATAAATTATTAATATGGGTTTGAGATTTAATTGGGATAGAAATTCTATCTAGGCCTAAATTAATAGATCATGAGAAGAGGTTAATAGAGGCCCAATGGATTATGTGCAGACCTAACATAATTTAGTGGGATGGGGGCCCAAGATTTATCTTGTATAGACTCTTCTAAATGGCCCAATAATCCTTGTGCAGACCTAAAATTCTTAAGCTTCTCAAACTTGGCCCAAACTCAATTAAACTTCAGCAACCCAAATGCATAAAACAGGCCCAACAAAATTCTGCAGCCCAACACTCCAAAAACTGGCCCAATAAGCTAAAATCTGAAGCCCAAGTGGAGATGGATCTTGTAGCAGCCCATGACCCATACTTGACCCAACTTAAACCCTAATACCCCACCCACTTACTCACTTGCTGAAACATAAGATTCAAGAGGCAAAATCGGAGGTGGAGAAGGAGGCTAGGGTTTGGGACCAAAATTCTGCATTTTCTCATACTTAGAGCAAGATTCAGCCAAGGTAATAGTTATACAACTTAATCCCCTCATCTTTCTCCTTAATTTGGTCCGATTAGTTTTTCATTTGGAGCATTTTCATCCTACCCAAAATCTGAAATGTGAGTGTTTGGGGATTTTCTTGATGAAATTCGTAGGTTGGGATTAAGGCTGACTTTGGGTGAGTTTAGACCCTCCATTTTGATGCTTTAATGGTTAATTTGAGACCCCTATAGCTAAATTATAAAATGGGTATTAATTATGTACGAATTTGCTTAGGATTTTGGGTGGAATATTGAGTTTTCTGGTGGAGGAAACTTAAATCCGAAATTGGGACTTGTTGTGGCTGGGTAAATGATTCTTGGGTAGTCATTGGTATTTTAAATTCCTTGGGTACTGATTATGATTATTAATGATGAATTAGAGTAGTAATTATGTGATGTTATGGTTATAGGAGGAATTCTGCACCATTGGTGGTTGTTACAAGTGTCTACAAGTGAGGTAACCGGGTTTATATCAATTCCATGTGTATATTTGATTTAATTCCATATGTTGCTATATATGATTGATTGAAAAATGTTGAATGAATTGGTTGGCTATCTGTTGATTTGTGATTGGACCTTGTGAGTCCATGGTGGAGCTGTGGTGCGACTGCCACCCGTGCATGTGCTATGATCAAGCACCGGGTTATGATCAAACCCCAGATGCACTGAGCCCCAGTTGTGCTCAATGAGGAGTAGGTGCCGTGGACGGGCCTCTCTGGTGTTAATGGCCTTTAACATGTGATAATATGATTGCTAGTATGGGATAGTAATCATGATAGCCTAATTGTTTCATTTGCTGTTATAATGGATATGATTCTGATGTTGATTTTGATTTATGCATATGTGGTAATTAAAATGGATATATAATGGAATTGCCTTGGTTACTGAGATTCATATCTCACCCCGTTTTATGGGATTAATATTTCAGGTGAAAGTTCCTCGGGTAAGGATAAGGGTAAGCAAGTGGATGAACATCCATGAGCTGAGGCCGGGTGTGGGGAGCTACACTTGGTCTGAGTAGAATAGGATAGATGCAATTTTTGTTATTAGCTACCTAGCATCATCATGTAATCATATTACCAAGTGTAGGCGTTTATATTTTGCTTGATTGAAATGTAACCGTTAAGGATTTAGAGTACATCATAGTGGAATATCAATGTATGAACTTATAGCATTATATATATGTATGTGGTTTTGCTGGAATTCGGATATGGATTACCATATGAGGATTGTAGTCATATGATGCCTTAGAGGTAAGCTATTGTTGAATGGAATCTTTATGAAATTTGCATGGGATGTAAATTGCTGATAATGTATGTGATCTTGCTGCCACTTATTTATGAGTTTGTTGGTATGAGTTAGTGGAACAAGTAGGAAGTGACATTTGAGTTTCACAATGGTAATGGATGGATTGATGGGTAAATAGGGTAGATAAACACCATTAGGATCACTTAAAACAAGGGTAGGTGGACCTAGAGTGTTGCTAAGGTGAGAATTGGAGTGTAGAGGGTGAAATTCAGGTAAAATGGTCACAGAAGGGAATCCCGTCGCGGCTAAGAAGGCTTCACCGCGGCCAAAGTAGAGACAGAGCCAAAAGGCGCCGCGGCGCAACGAACCTCGCCGCGGCGCGAGTCGAAAAATTAAAATTTGTGTTGGACAGAGGCAAAACTCGCCGCGGCGCGAATATATTGCGCCGAGGCGAGAATTCTGGGAGTCGAGTAGAAGTTCCAGGAAGCATTTCCGCCGCGGCGCCACATAGGTTGGCCGCGGCGAAGGTCCAACTCGCCGCGGCTATCGCCGCGATGAGATTTGTGAAATTTGGGGAATGATTTAAGAGTACAAGCCGGGAGGTTATTGAGTGTTGAAATTAATGGATGATTAAATCATGAGCCTCTTATGGTAGTAAGATTTCTTTTATGCACGTTTCATTTCGTTAAGGTGACATGGTGATGACCCTAACATCAAGGTTCAAATTCCCTCACATTTTCGTAATGCGGTAAAATATAATGACCTCAAACCTTGATCATTAACTAATAATCTTGTATTTAACCATAATTACAATGATAACAAGGTAGGGTTGTCACAGCATACATGTCCTATGTGTATTGAGATTAATGAGTTTTTGAAGTCTGATAAGTCTGCTAAATCCATAAAGTCCTTTGTTTGTACTAAAATTATTGATAAGACTGATTCTTCTAATCATACTAGTGTTGATGAGAGCATGCATAGTGATAGCGCTGATATTGAACACCCTATTGATGCTTTGTTGTTATTGATACTAGTGAGAGACTAGGTTTTGTTGTTGATCATTGTTTAAAATCTTGCGAGCCTACTGATGTCTCTTTGGTTAGGAAAGATATTGTTTCTCTTGTTGAGAGTCCTGAACAGATTCCTAAAGTTAGTGAAGTAGTTCCCAACAATCAACAGACTTTTCCAACTGAGATTAAACAACTGCCAGATGCCTTGAACTTGAAAGACTGTGAGAAGTTGCAATTAGATTCTTCTGTGGTTGAAATGACTCTTATTGATGAGAGTCCAGTAGATTTTATTAGTTTGATAGATTTTTAGAGAGTTCAAAGTTTAAATTTGATTTTAAATTTTCTTTCTTTAATTTTGAATTTCCTAAATCTCATTTTTCCTCTTTCATTGTTCCTGAACATTTTGAATATTACTTTCCAAGACTACTAATGGTTGAGGAAGTCCATGAATCAACACTTCGTGATCAATCAGAATGTTTTAAAGTGGTTAGACTTAAATTTGTTGAATTGAAGAGGAATAAAGTAGTTTTGATTTTGGTTTTTAATGCTTATAATTAGTTGTTCTCTAAGATAGTTCTTCTTAGTTTAGGATGTAGTTTTTTTTTTGCATTATTGTTTGTTTGTTTTTTGTTTTGTAGGAAATAAATTGATAACCAGTTACATGGGAATTTGAGCCACCCTTGAGATCTTTGATTCAAGTTCATCCAGTTGTATACTCTCCTTTCCATTATCTTTATATTGTGTTGTTTATCTGTTAACTAGATTGTGTGCTAGTATTGAGGACAATGCAATATTTAAGTGTGAGGGGGGAGGGTCATTTCATTCCATTTCATCTTCATCTCTTTACTTTGTTTTGTTAAAAAAGAAAATTTGAAAAAAATTTGAGAAAAATTTTAAGAAATAGCGTGATTTTTTTCAGTTTTTCTGTGAAAGTTGCAAGTTGATATGATTATAGCTTAGACTCACTTGGACATGATAAGTGATGGATTTTATGTCTTGATTCAAGTGAAATAGCAATGAATTTGATTTCAATGAATTATTTAATAGCCATTAGTTGGTGAGAAATTGAGTTGTATCTGTTCATTTCTAGTGTGTACTCTCTTATCACTGCTTTCACTCTAAAACTTGTCTTGATTCTTTGTTGAGACCACATTTACATTTATATGCATAAAAATAATAAGGCATTCCTTTCTTTTGTAGCTAGATAGCCAAAAAGCTAACCCTAAATGCATTTTATCCATTGTTTAGCCACTTTGGACCTTATTTGGTTTTGTTGTTAAACCATAGCCATTAAAAATATATTCCCACCTTGTTTTAAGATGCCTTAGGAATTTGAAGTAGTATTACATCTAAGTAGGATAGAGGAATTATATCTTACATCAAGTTAGGCCATTGTTATTCAAAGTTGAAGAATTTGTTCTTTAAAAAAATGCAAAGATATTAAAAAAAAGCAAAAGAAAAGCAAAAAAAAAAGAGGAAAAGTAATTGAAAATCAAAAGAAAGAAGTGTTTCAAATTGAGTTTGTAGTTGCCTATTGCTAGCTAGAATTAAGGCCTAGAAATTCCCTATCCTAGGCTTCATTGGTTGCTCTCGAGATTCTAAGGTATCCATTTGTTTGTCTTTCCTTGAATGTCCATTTGTTTCATTCCTTTACCCCATTACAACCCTTAATAAAGTCCTATATGCTTTGTGCATTGCATTTGGCATGGGTAGTGGAGACTTAGAAGCTTGACAAGCTTATGGTAGTAAGCTTTGATGGGGTGATGATGATTGTGTCGTTCAATCTCAAATAAAACTAAGAAACGAAATAAATTTTTATAGTTAATGGTACAATCCTAGGTCATCTCCCTTGGAGTTTATGCCTCAATTTGTTTATGGGAAGGTTATTCTAAGTATTGCTACTGAAACTTATTTTGGGGTTAAAGTACTAGAATTTAATTGAACTAAATTTAATTGACAAAAATCAAAAGAATTTAAAACTAATTGAGATGAACAATTAAGAGAATATGGTAGCTAAATTTACATTGGACTCCCTAGAATTCAATTATCCTTGCCCCTGATTTAGTTTACCAAATTTGGAATTAATTCCTTGCTCTTTAGTGTATTCCTTATAAAGATTCTTGAATAACCATCCAAGATTCAATTTATTAATTATACAAGGAAATTGCAACCATAAAAAACCTTGAATAACTAATTAATTGAATTAAGAACAAGAACACACCTTAACCAAATTCAATTGATTAATAGAATCACATGCACAATTTACTTAAGATACTAATTGACCAATTAGATTAATTAATTCCTCAAACAATTTGCATATAATTTCTAGTTAATTAATCTAATAACCATTGCATCAATTAACTCAAGATCAAGAGGAATTTGAAAGTAATTTGCACATTAATTCTGGAATTTTTATAAACATATGATGATCAAAATCAAAATTCCAAAATCAAATTCAATTCATAAAACAAATTAATAAAATTTCAGCAACTAAATTCCTAAATCAATTAACTAAACCTAGTCAAATTAATCAAAGATTTAATGCTGGAATTTAAAAGACATAGTAAGGAATAATTATCCAATTTTGTGGGAAAAGATAGGGCTCAAATCTTCATCTGGGAGCTTCCAATTTTCAGCTAGCCACCATGGTTAATTCAAGCTGCCATGGAGAATGTAATTGGAGAAGAGTTGTTGGAAGAATGCTCCCTGGATTTCTCTCTGGCTCTCCTAGCAGTCTCGCCTTTTTCCACGTTCTGCACTTGCTATCTTCGTTGCAAAACCACACTGTCCTTGATGAATGAATGGTTCTATATATAGGCAAGGATTTGCTAAGAATTTGAGGCGTGAATGGAGTAAACTCTGGTGATAATTCAGAGGCGTGGCTGTGCTGGACTGTGAGAGGCGTGAATGAAGTATGAATTCTCCTTGGAGTGTGCTTCTGGACGCTTTAAACTTGCTGCTGTTCACATGACTTTTTAATTGACTAACACCACGTAAGCTTTGCATGCTTCATTCATTCTAATATAATTCCATGCTGCTGCTCTCCATTAATTATTCTTCACGTGAAAGCCTCTTCATGTCAACCCGTAACTTTTTGTAATCTTTATTTTCTTCGTGTGGCTTCCAGCGTTTGCATCGTCTAGCTTCAGCATTTTCTAGCGTCTCACAGCTTCAGCATCTTCAAACCAGTAGCTCAAGTTGGTTGCTTCATTCATCCACGAAATTCTGTAGCCCAAAATCTAGCTTATTATTTCAATAAAATCTCATTGCTTAGCTTGTTCCAGCTCCTAAGTGATTCAACTTCATATCCTTCATTTATCTCCATGCTCTGTTTTGCTCGTGGCTGTTCTCCAGCTCCCATTCAGCTCGTGCAGTTCAAACTTGCTTCTTTTCTTTTCATCATTCAGCTCCAACCTTCTCCTCTAATTCGTAGCTAGTTCTCCCAACTCATGCAAGCTTCAGCTCGTGTTCCTCGTGCTCAAGTCGTTGCTTTGCTTCATGCTCTGTTTTCTACGTAAAAACTGTAGCAAATACATTCTGTATCACGTTGAAACTGCAACTCTTCATGGCTTCTTTATTTGCTGTTTCTTCTTTAATCCAGAACCTACAGCTCTTCCTTTGTTCATTTTCTCCAGCTTGCAGCATTGTTCTTTGCTTTGCTCTCAGCTCGTTTAGCTCATGGCTTGCTTTTCTTCTCTGCTGCAGCCATCACGTTAGCTCCTACATTCCATCAGCTCAGCTTCTTCGTTCATTTTTCATTCTTAAGCTTTCCCACCTAGCTTCTACGTAAAACCCATAGCTCTTGTATTCAAATTTTCCCAGCTCTCCACGTTGCTATATCCCTGCCTTGCTGCTGCGTTTTTCTGCCCAAGAGAACCAACAAAAACAAATATAAAAAAACCTAATATATTATTTACAATATTGCCATCAAAATTTAATAAAAAAAAATAGAATTATCATCCAATCTTTTCCTTAATTCATTTTAATTTTTCAATTCATTTGTCCAAAAGAAAAGTCTGCCCAAAATTAAAAAGTTTTTTAAGGATAAAAAGTATTTAATCATCAAAGAATTTTGGAGAATAAAATCTTAGTAATTTAAATCCAAAAATTCTCCTAATTAATTCAAAATTGTACTATTTTCCAAATTTATCCACAAATTCAAATATTGCATAATAAATCCATTTAAGCTCAAATTAATCATTAAAAACAATAATAAATGTGGATAAAATATATGAAAATTAGCACTTATCAATTCCCCCACACTTATCTCTTTGCACTCCTGGGCACAAGAAGACTAAAGTTCTAAGAAAGAGATCATGGAAAGGAAATCAAAGAATATGGAGTTGTGCAGGTCACTTAGCACAAGGAAGCTCAAAGCAAATCAATAGGTTAATTCTCCAAGCCATATCTCTTGTATCAATGCAGCAAATACCGTGGCAATACACTTAAAAAAAATGAAATGCAATGAAAGTCCCTCACTTGGATAAGTGTTTTTCACTCTACTCTTTACTGTTTTGGGTGAAGTGTTTACTCTCAAATTCCATCCTACCTAACCTTACTACCATAAACTTGGCAATCATCTACATCTCCACCACCAAAATCAAATGCCAATGAATGAATCAGAAGGTCTTTATTTTGGTTGTAATGTGAGCTAAGGTATGAAACAAGTGGAAAACAAAAAAAAAATGAAGGAAATTCAAGAAGCAAATTTGGATGCCAAAAAAAATCATCAAGAGCATTTAAAATAAGAATAAGGATGGAATGCAAGTGTATCTGAAGGCCTTAATTAAAACAAACCAAAAGATATGCACTAAAAGCACAACTTTTCTTTCCTTTTTCTCCCTTCTTTTTTTTTTCAAATGCTTTTCTTTTCCTCTCTTTTTTTTTTTGTATTTCTAATGCTTTTTTTTTTGTTTTTTTTTTTGTTTTTTTTGACAAGCAACAACCAATTGGCCTATAAATGATGTGGAAAATGCACCTCCATCCACCTTAACAAGATATAATGCTCTTAATAATTGAAAACATCCAAATCAAGGTAGGAAAAAAATATCTATTTGTTTGGTTTTTATGGCTAAAAGGGTCAGAGGGAAACATATATATGGCTCAAAAGGGAAAGAACAAATGCATTTAACACATGTAGGATAGCTTTTTGGCTCTAGCTAAAATAAAATAGCAATGAATGCCTTAATCATTTTCATGCATGGCAAATGAATAAATGTGGCCTCGAATAAGATTTAAGCCAAGTTCTAGAGTAAAAGTAAGATAGGGGATACATACTAGAAATGAATAGATAATAGGTTCAAAACATCTCATAGGGTAAATTGACCATCATCGAATTTCATTAAAACAAGCTAATTGCCACTTAACTTGCATTCTCAACACAAGATCAATTCCTTATCAAATCAAGATATATCAAAGCTATGATCCCCCTAATACTCGTAACTTCCACAAAAGCATAACTTTTTTTTTAACTGAAAAATAAAACAAAACTTCAAGAGACTAAAAGCCTAGAAACTAGAAAAATCAACTAACCAAAATGAAACACAACAAAACAAAAAATTTATTTGTATCCCCCCCATACTTAAACATTGCATTGTCCTTAATGCTAGCACACAATCCAATAAACAGATAGAGACAACACAATAGAAAAGAGGATAGGGAAAGAGTACAACCGGGTATTAAGGTGGATCATGAAGCTGGAGCTCCTCCTTGTCATTGCTTGGAACTCCTTCATGAAAGTGCTTGAGCCGATGTCCATTATCTTTAAATTTAACTCCCGTTTGCTCATTCTGAAGCTCAACTGTACCAAAAGGGAATACATCAGAAACTATATAAGGACCTTCCCATTTAGAACGAAGTTTACCTGGCATAAGCTTTAAGCGAGATTTATAAAGTAGGACTTTTTGGCCGACAACAAACTCTTTCCTTGCAATCATCTTGTCATGGAATTCCTTTGTCTTTTCTTTGTAGATTCTTGTATTATCATAGGCTTCCAATCTGATTTCTTCAAGCTCTTGGAGTTGGAATTTCCTGTGAGATCCTGCTCCATTCAAATCCAAATGGCATTTCTTTACAGCCTAGTAAGCCTTGTGCTCCACTTCTACCGGTAAGTGACATGCTTTTCCAAATACCAGCCGATAGGGTGACATGCCAATAGGAGTCTTGTAGGCAATTCTATAGGTCCAAAGTGCATCATCGAGCCTCTTGCTCCAATCTTTCCTATTTGGCTGCACTGTTTTCTCCAAAATTTGCTTCACCTCTCGGTTAGAAATTTCTGCTTGGCCATTTGTTTGTGGGTGGTATGGAGTAGCTACTTTATGCACAACACCATACTTGCTAAGCAAGCTATACATACTCCGGTTGCAAAAATGAGTGCCCTGGTCACTGATTATAGCTCTGGGGATACCAAACCTGCAGAAAATGTGAGAGCAAACAAACTCTACAACCACAGAAGAATCATCAGTCCTAGTGGGTTTTGCTTCCACCCACTTCGAAACATAATCAATAGCCAATAAGATGTATGAAAATCCAAAAGAAGTAGGAAAAGGTCCCATAAAATCAATGCCCCACACATCAAAGACTTCACAAAATAAAATGGGATGCTGTGGCATTTCATTTCTCCTAGATATGCTACCTGTTTGTTGACACCTGGCACATCTTTTACAAAAAGCAAAGGCATCACGAAACAAAGTAGGCCAATACAATCCACTATCTAGAACCTTCCTAGCTGTGCATTTTGGACTAAAATGACCTCCACATGCAAGTGTGTGACAAAAATTCAAAATAGAATCAAATTCTACATTAGGTTCACAACGTCTGATCACTTGGTCACTGCATAATCTCCACAAATATGGATCATCCCAAATATAATACCTAGCTTCACTCTTAAACTTATTCAACTGATGTTTATTCAAATCAACAGGCAATTCAGAAGCAACTAGATAATTCACTAAATCTGCATACCATGGGTAGGAACTATGCGCATCACACAAATGCTCATCAGGGAAATCATCATCAATGGGTAAGGAATTTACCTTTGGAGCCTCAATTCTGCTCAAGTGATCTGCCACTAAGTTTTTGGCTCCACTTTTATCCCAGATGTCAATATCAAATTCTTGAAGTAGAAGCATCCATCTGATCAATCTTGGCTTTGCATCAGGCTTCTTTAGTAGGTACTTCAAAGCTGCATGATCAGTAAAAATAATGACTTTAGTATCAAGCAAATAAGATCTAAATTTATCCAAAGCAAAAACAATAGCAAGAAGCTCCTTTTCTGTGGTTGTATAATTTGCTTGGGCCCCATCCAAAGTCTTGGATGCATAGGCAATCACATGGGACCTTTTATTCACTCTTTGGCTCAATACTGCACCTACAGCAAAATTAGATGCGTCACATAAAAGTTCGAATGGAAGGTTCCAATCGGGGGGTTGAATAATGGGTGGGGAAGTCAAGCATTTCTTAAGATCATCAAAAGCTGTTTTGCATGCATCATCAAAATGGAAATCAACATCCTTTTGTAACAGCTTAGACAATGGCAAAGCAATTTTACTAAAATTCTGAATGAATCTTCTATAGAAACCTGCATGACCTAGAAAAGATCGAACCTCTGGGACACATGTCGGGTATGGTAGAGAAGTAATAACATCTATTTTAGCTTTATCAACCTCTATGCCCTGCTCAGATACAATATGACCTAATACTATACCTTTTCGAACCATAAAATGACACTTTTCAAAATTAAGTACAAGGTTCTTCTCTATGCATCTAGCTAGGACTCTATCTAGACTACGCAAGCAATCATCAAAAGAGTTCCCATAAACAGTGAAGTCATCCATAAAAATTTCTATACAGTGTTCCAGGAAATCACTAAAAATAGAAACCATGCACCGCTGGAAAGTTCCAGGGGCATTACAAAGACCCAAAGGCATGCGTCTATAGGCATATGTTCCAAATGGGCATGTGAATGTCGTTTTCTCTTGATCCTCCGGGGCTATGCATATCTGGAAATACCCTGAAAATCCATCCAGAAAATAGTAGTGAGATTTTCCAGCTAAACGCTCAAGCATCTAATCAATAAAAGGGAGGGGGTAATGATCTTTTCTAGTGACTAAATTAAGCCTTCTATAATCAATGCAAACCCTCCAACTGTTTTGTACACGGGTGGGCACCAATTCATTATACTCATTCCGGACAACTGTGACTCCTGATTTCTTTGGAACCACCTGCACAGGACTAACCCACTGACTGTCAGAAATAGGATATATAATACCAACGGATAAAAGTTTAAAAACTTCCTTTTTAACCACATCCAAAATAAGTGGGTTTAGTCGCCTTTGAGGTTGTCGCACTGGCTTTGCCCCATCTTCCAACAGAATTCTGTGCATGCATGTATCAGGGCTAATGCCAGGTATGTCAGCCAAGGTCCACCCTATTGCTTGTCTTCTCTTCCTTAAGACCGCTAGAAGCTTCTCTTCCTCCTCTAGAGTGATGTCATTAGCTACTATCACTGGAAGCTTCTCATCTTTCTCTAAATAGGCATACTTGGGATTGTCTGGTAGTGGTTTGAGCTCTAAGGTGGGAGCTTGTTCAACTAACGGTATGAGTTGTTTGATTTCAATCTCTTCCATGCTGAATACCTGTTCAGACAACTCACAGACAGAAGAAACAACTTTCCCAGCTTTGGGAATATTAGTACTATGGAAAGAGTCAAAAGAATCAACAGTTAAGTGAACATCAGCATCACGATTCCCTAAGCTATCCATATCATCATGCAAAGAATTATTAGTACCAGAAAGATTAACGAGACTAGTGAAATCGACAGAGGTTCTAGATGAAATAGAATCATTCTGATAAGCGGTAAATTCCTTAGAGTTAATATCATCATGTAAGCTCAAAAATTCATCGATTTCTCTACATATAGTACAAGAATGAGAGTCATCACAATTATGTCTCAGAGAATCATCAAGATCAGCGATATCACATGAGTCAGTTAACAAACTATCCCAAAAATCAGCACTAGCATCTTCAATTAGCATATCAATCAGGTTGATACTACAAACAGAGTTGTCATCACAGGGATGTTTCATGGCATCAAATATATTAAATTGTATCACATTGCCAGCAAACTCTAATTGAAGAGTACCCTCATGCACATTTATAATTGTCTTTGCAGTTTTTAAGAAGGGTCTTCCTAAAATGAGTGGGGCATGTCCACTAGATCTATATCTATCATCCTCCATATTAAGGACATAAAAATCAGTTGGAAAAATCAAATCTTTAACCTTAACCAGAACATCCTCTAATACTCCTGAAGGATAGGCAATGCTCCTATTTGCTAACTGCACAACCACTCCTGTAGGTTTTAGCTCTCCCATCTGCAAAGATGAATAAACAGATTTAGGCATAACATTTATAGCAGCACCAAGATCAATCAAAGCATCAAAAAATTCAAAATTTCTAATAGTGCATGGGATTGTAAAAGTTCCTGGATCTTGACACTTAGTGGGCATTGCTGGCTGTATGAGTGCTGAAATATTCTTGCCAAAATTGACTTTTTCATTCCCTCTTAGACGCCTCTTGTTTGTACATATTTCCTTGAGAAACTTGGGGTATTTAGGAATAGTCTTGATTGCCTCCAACAATGGTATGTTAACCTCAACCTTCTTGAACGTCTCAAGAATTTATTTTTCCATTTCTGCTTCAGTTTGCTTCTTTCCTAAGGTAGGTCTATGTGGGAAAGGTAAGATCTTCTTTGGCTCCTCTTCTTTGTTAGGCTCATTTGGTGCGACGTGTGTTTTTGATGATGTCGGCTTATCCATGGTAATGATATCTGAGGATCCCTGAACCTCTCTCCCACTCCTAAGAGTGATAGCACTAACATTGCTACTATTCCTTGGATTGACAATTGTCTGAAAAGGTAACTGGCCTGACCCTTGGCTTTTTATTTCACTGAGAGAAGTGGCAAATTGGCCTAACTGAGTATCAACCCTCCTTTCTAAATTTTGCACTACTTGTGTAAGTTGTGTAAGTTTTGCATTACTCTCCATAAGATGCTTCATCAAATCCCCCATATTATCCCCTTTTTCTGGTTCCTCCTATATAGGGATTGATGGCCTAATAGGTTGGGAAGATTGTGCACTGGGTCCCGCAATATTATATCTATTTTGCTGTTGCCCTCCCCCATATCTCAGGTTGGGATGATCCCTCCATCCTGGATTGTATGTATTAGAATAGGGGTCATATTTTTGCTGCCTTTGTTGCATTAGCCTAACTGGATATATCCCAGCACAAGCCTCTACTTTGTCCTCTAACATAGGACACTGATCAGTAGCATGTGTGGCCAAACAGCATATATCACACAGGGGTCCCACCAAGGTAGTAGAAGTAGATGTCTACCCAGGTGCATAGCACTGTGGATAAGAATATGTCTGAGTAGAGTAGGACTGTGGTGCACAAGTCTGAGAGGGTGTAGAGGATGATTGTGGCTGTTGCCGATCTAAAGTAAGCCGTTGGAGCATAGAAGACATTACATCAATCTTGCTCTCAAGTCTCTGACCATACTCTGGAGCATGCAATTCACTGACTCCTCTTACCATTTGCATTGATCTAGATCCAAACTGCTGAGCATCCTGAGCCATCTTATCAATCAACTCCCAGGCCCTTGTAGGTGTCAGATCACCTAAGGCTCCACCAAAGGCAGCATCGATCATGTTTCTGTCTATGTTCAATAGCCCCTCATAGAAGTATTGAATGAGTAACTGATCAGAGATTTGATGGTGAGGACAACTGGCCAACAACCTCTTAAATCTTTCCCAATATTCGTATAAAGTTTCTCCATTGTTCTGTCTGATTCCACATATTTCCTTCCTTATTGATGCAATGCAAGACGTAGGAAAGCATTTCTCCAAAAATAGCCTCTTCAGTTGGTCCCAAGAAGTAATGGCACCAGGAGGTAAATAGTACAACCAATCTTTAGCTAAACCATCCAGGGAAAAAGGAAACGCTCTGAGTTTAATTTGTTCCTCTGAGACTCCCTGTGGCTTCATTGTAGAGCAAACAACGTGAAATTCCTTCAAATGTTTATGAGGGTCGTCTCCTGCAAGTCCATGAAATTTAGGAAGTAAGTGAATCAAACCAGATTTAAGCTCAAAATTTGCATCTAATTTTGGATATTGTATACAGAGATTTTGATAATGCACGTTAGGAGCTGTCAATTCTCTAATAGTTCTGGCATGTATGTTATCATTTATATTGGCATTTGCATTTAAATTAGCCTAAACATGCATATTCATGTTAGCATTCATATGATCTTGTTCAGCCATATTATCACCAACAAATTGAAGTACACAATCAACTCCTTGCACAGAACTACGAATTCCTACTGTTTCTTTGTTCTTCTTATTCCTTACTTGTCTTCTAAAGGTTTTTTCGATCTCTGGATCCAAATCAATTAATTTTTTACCAGAGCTCCTTGTCATAAACCAATTAGACAAGCAAAAACTAAGAAGGAACACAAGAAATCAACAAATAAAAATTAAAACAATAAATCTAGAAAAATTGGAAAAATCTTAGAAAAATCGAGAAAATACTAAAAAATTAGAAAAAGCATTTAAAACGTTGGAATTTGGCCAAAAGATGGTGTACCTAATAGCTATGCTATTAATTTTGCTCAAAACACCCAAAAACCTTGGAAAACAAAGTTTGAGAATTTTCTGAATATTTTAAACAAAAATTCTAGCAAGCAGCAAAATCAGATTAAGTAACCGAATGATCCAATTCCAAATTCGAAACAAAGGAAAATAGGGAAAAAAAACAAAAACAGGACAATTAAATACTAAGAAAGCCTTCCAAACAAATAAGAAACTAAACTCCCCGGCAACGGCGCCAAATTTGACGATTGTGTCGTTCAATCTCAAATAAAACTAGGAAACGAAATAAATTTTTATAGTTAATGGTGCAATCCTAGGTCATCTCCCTTGGAGTTTATGCCTCAATTTGTTTATGGGAAGGTTATTCTAAGTATTGCTACTGAAACTTATTTTGGGGTTGAAGTACTAGAATTTAATTGAACTAAATTTAATTGACAAAAATCAAAAGAATTTAAAACTAATTGAGATGAACAATTAAGAGAATATGGTAGCTAACTTTGCATTGGACTCCCTAGAATTCAATTATCCTTGCCCCTAATTTAGTTTACCAAATTTGGAATTAATTCCTTGCTCTTTAGTGTATTCCTTATAAAGATTCTTGAATAACCATCCAAGATTTAATTTATTAATTATACAAGGAAATTGCACCACAAAAAAACCTTGAATAACTAATTAATTGAATTAAGAACAAGAACACACCTTAACCAAATTCAATTGATTAATAGAATCACATGCACAATTTACTTAAGATACTAATTGACCAATTAGATTAATTAATTCCTTAAACAATTTGCATACAATTTCTAGTTAATTAATCCAATAACCATTGCATCAATTAACTCAAGATCAAGAGGAATTTGAAAGTAATTTGCACATTAACTCTGGAATTTTTATAAACATATGATGATCAAAATCAAAATTCCAAAATCAAATTCAATTCATAAAATAAATTAATAAAATTTCAGCAACTAAATTCCTAAATCAATTAACTAAACCTAGTCAAATTAATCAAAGATTTAATGCTGGAATTTAAAAGACATAGTAAGGAATAATTATCCAATTTTGTGGGAAAAGATAGGGCTCAAATCTTCATCTGGGAGCTTCCAATTTTCAGCTAGCCACCATGGTTAATTCAAGCTGCCATGGAGAATGTAATTGGAGAAGAGTTGTTGGAAGAATGCTCCCTGGATTTCTCTCTGGCTCTCCTAGCAGTCTCGCCTTTTTCCACGTTCTGCACTTGCTATCTTCGTTGCGAAACCACACTGTCCTTGATGAATGAATGGTTCTATATATAGGTAAGGATTTGCTAAGAATTTGAGGCGTGAATGGAGTAAACTCTGGTGATAATTCAGAGGCGTGGCTGTGCTAGACTGTGAGAGGCGTGAATGAAGTATGAATTCTCCTTGGAGTGTGCTTCTGGACGCTTTAAACTTGCTGCTGTTCACGTGACTTTTTAATTGACTAACACCACGTAAGCTTTGCATGCTTCATTCATTCTAATATAATTCCATGCTGCTGCTCTCCATTAATTATTCTTCACGTGAAAGCCTCTTTGTGTCAACCTGTAACTTTTTGTAATCTTTATTTTCTTCGTGTGGCTTCCAGCGTTTGCATCGTCCAGCTTCAACGTTTTCCAGCGTCTCACAGCTTCAGCATCTTCAAACCAGTAGCTCAAGTTGGTTGCTTCATTCATCCACGAAATTCTGTAGCCCAAAATCCAGCTTATTATTTCAATAAAATCTCATTGCTTAGCTTGTTCCAGCTCCTAAGTGATTCAACTTCATATCCTTCATTTATTTGCATGCTCTGTTTTGCTCGTGGCTTTTCTCCAGCTCCCATTCAGCTCGTGCAGTTCTAACTTGCTTCTTTTCTTTTCATCATTCAACTCCAACCTTCTCCTCTAATTCGTAGCTAGTTCTCCCAACTCATGCAAGCTTCAGCTCGTGTTCCTCGTGCTCAACTCGTTGCTTTGCTTCATGCTCTGTTTTCTATGCAAAAATTGTAGCAAATACATTCTATATCACGTTAAAACTGCAACTCTTCATGGCTTCTTTATTTGCTGTTTCTTCTTTAATCCAGAACCTATAGCTCTTCCTTTGTTCATTTTCTCCAGCTTGCAGCGTTGTTCTTTGCTTTGCTCTCAGCTCGTTTAGCTCGTGGCTTGCTTTTCTTCTCTGCTGCAGCCATCACGTTAGCTCCTACATTCCATCAGCTCAGCTTCTTCGTTCATTTTTCATTCTTCAGCTTTCCCACCTAGCTTCTACGTAAAACCCATAGCTCTTGTATTCAAATTTTCCCAGCTCTCCACGTTGCTATATCCCTGCCTTGCTGCTGCGTTTTTTTGCCCAAGAGAACCAACAAAAACAAATATAAAAAAACCTAATATATTATTTACAATATTGCCATCAAAATTTAATAAAAAAATAGAATTATCATCCAATCTTTTCCTTAATTCATTTTAATTTTTCAATTCATTTGTCCAAAAGAAAAGTCTGCCCAAAATTAAAAGTGTTTTAAGGATAAAAAGTATTTAATCATCAAAGAATTTTAGAGAATAAAATCTTAGTAATTTAAATCCAAAAATTCTCCTAATTAATTCAAAATTGTACTATTTTCCAAATTTATCCACAAATTCAAATATTGCATAATAAATCTATTTAAGCTCAAATTAATCATTAAAAACAATAATAAATGTGGATAAAATATATGAAAATTAGCACTTATCAGGTGAAGTTTGAGTGATACACATTACCTAAACACTTGAGATTTGAGAGTAGACACTAACCTATGTGAGGGGCTATGCATTTCAATTTATTCTTTTCAAATGAAATTACCATGAAACTTATTTCTTGATACAAGTGAAGTTGGCTTTGATTGTTGAAGTGTTGAAGAGTTAGGACCACTCTTTAACTTGTGATTTTTATTCTTTCATTTTCATTTTCATTCTCTAGTCACCCTTATGGTTTTCAACTATACAAAAGTTTAAAATCTGCTTTTGTAATCTCCATTCTTCATCAATGAAATGAGCTGTCAGGCACATGTAGTTAAAATTTTGACTTGATGACCAAGTATCTGTAGTGAGACACATATGAGCACATGATTTTTTTAACAAATATTTTAGCTTCTTGGATTCTTCCTTATAGAGCTTGAGACAATCCCTAGTAAATGTCACTCTTGATAGAATTGGAAATCTAGGTTCCAACTGTTTCAATAACTCTCGAAACCCATTTCCTTCCATGACTAGAAATGGCATTTCATCACATATTACAAACTTAGCTAAAGCCTTTCGACATTCATCTAGACTATATATGTGAGGGGCTAAAGTTCCTGCAGTCTTCTTAGTATTGTCTCCCCTAAAAGGCTGGGTGTATGCTAAAATGGGTTGTTTTTTTGTCCTCTGTGGGTTCTTTGTACATGCTTTTAGATGCATATTCAATGGATTTGTTCTATGTTTTATTGGGTGACAAGGATAAGAAGCCTCAGAGTATTTACATACAGCTATATATTCCCCTCCAGTTTCATCCAGTGGAAGTTTTTTGAAATGCTCCCAAACACTAGATTTGTTTATAGGGGGTTTTCTCTTTCCACCTACATTTGTAGAAGGTGTAGCAGTAGAGGCTGCAGTAGTAGCAACATCTAAAGTTGGAAAGTGTTAGGTAGGAGCATCACTAGGTTGGAGTTGAGGCTGGGATTGGAATTGACCATGAGTTTGTTCAAGACTTTGGTCTGCCATTGATGCTTTTATCCCTACAATAGTAATTCAAAATTTTAAATTTATATGATAATTGAATAATTCAAGTAAATAGCAAACATATTTGGTGAAGAAAAAAGCTACTCTAGCATAGCATTTCAAAGTTTAATTGTTCTAGCTTAAGTAAAACTTAAGTTACACTAATTGAACATGCTCATATTAGAGACAAAGTAGTGGAGGTAATGATTCTGATCATAAAAGTCACATCCTTAATTTACTACCATCACTCATGGAAATGCTGCCCTTTGCTTTCAACATATTTACTTTGAGGGGGGAAAGGTATAAAAGACCCAAGACAATAAAATATAGCAATCAAAATTATATTAAAACAAATAAGCACCAAACTTAAAAGAGCATATGATACAAGTCAACCTTCAAAAATCAAATTTTTAGAAGAGGAAGTTTGCATTGATTTTATCAATCAAGATTCCAAAAAATATATTCATAGAAATTTTTTTTAGCAAGAATCCAAATCTTTAAGAATAACTGGGTTGTAGTTCAGCATAATGCCCATTCTCTAAAATCTAATCCTCTACAAATTAAAGGAAATTAAAAAAGAAAAATACAGTTTATGGCATGCCTATGCAGAGTCACATCCATCAAAATAAAATATGAAAAAAGAAACTATTATGAAGCAATCAATCATTTGATATTAAGTGGCATTAACAGGAATATAAGAACAAAAATAGAAAAAGAGCTTCATATTAAATGTCAATTGCTTCATATCTAATATATTAACCAAACAGAATAATACAAATAACAATAGTATAGTATAGCTTCAAAAACAGATGAATGATATTGTATAAAACACATCATGTTACTTTATATATAAAACCTTGTATCGCCTTCTCCTTCCCTTTAGCTCATGAAGTTGATTCAATTTATTAGTTTAGAAATGACAGGAGTCCAATACAAGCACATAACACCACAGGCAACAATCTAGATTACAAGGAATTTGCATGGTTAATTGAATGGTTATGTGGTCTAGTTTTTATTATATTTTTATTCTTATTCCAAAAAAGAAATTCTAAAATAAAAAATCTTATGGTCCATAGCTAGCTCTTGCTTGTACCCTGCTTACTAGCTTTCTTTTTAATTCTTAGGAAATCCCTCGCATTATAGGCTCTAGGTGCTGTCTTCTGTATCCACGAATGATCTTTACTACATCAGTTAGTAACTTGACGTGCTTTGGACTAGTAGTAGCTATGAAAACAAAATGCATTATCTTTGTTATGTGTTGGAAGAAGGAAGTCGTTGCTAGGAATTGTTGTGCTTTGATATCATATATATAGATATTAATAGGCGAAGATGGAATACAAGTGTATTCATTGCTGTGGCTTGCTTAGTATAGAGAAGCTGCATTTAAGATGTGGGCATATTTATTGGCAGTAGTAACTAAATCAGGCACATAGGAAACGATTCATTAAGTCTGTATCTGTTTGCAAATTACGCTGTGGAAGCTATAAGCTAAGTTTGTTCTTGCTTATGGTATATATATTAGATAAATAAAGATGAATGTTTCTATATTTGTATAAGATAGCTTGCATAATCTGCTGGTGTATATATATCTACTGTAAAATTGATTCACAGAATAGCCAAAATAAACCCAAGGGAGAGCATTGTTTATGTTATTGTCTAGTACTCCAATCCATTATAGTAAAAAAAAAAGCATATATCATGGGCCATAAGGGGAAGAGGATCTCACACAAAGCAATAGGAGGAAGGCTTGTTGAAGATGGAGCAAGCTTTGAACTCGAGGGCTGTGTGAGAAGCTAGTGAGAACAGATCAAAAATCGACATGGTCTGTGCTACACGTGGAGTCTAGAAGAAGCAAAATGTTGTCGATCTCAGTGGCAGCAAGTAGTATCTGATGGGCAAATAGAGATGAGAGAATAATAGAGTGTGGATCTAAAGACGAAAAGGAACGCGTGACTCATTGTGAGAGGGGCTAAAGCTGGATGCAGAGAAGAGAGTTAAGAGAAGTAGCAGATGATAATGAAGCTGTTAAATGGGGTGAGCTGTTGGATTGGACTGGAACTAACACAATAATAGGAAAAGCAGCACTACGACAGGCAACATTATAACATTTTTTTAATGTATATATACCAGACCAGGTTAGGTAGGAATGGTTTAAAGGCTCTGCCCATGGCCCGGCCCAGCCCGGTATACAGACTCTAATTTTTTTTTAAGTTTTACCCAATCCAACCTAACTCGATTAAGCCGGGCCATATCGAGCCCCTCGGGCTCAACAGGCATATATGTACACCCCTATACCTAAATGCATGAACTAAAAGGCAAATAATGGACTTATGACAAGCCTTGGATTCATCCCTTGGTATCCACTATCTTTATCCTAATTCAATTATTAATATTCTAGTATAAGAGTTTCTAATTGTGTTCATAGTAAGTTATCTTGAGTTACCATGCAAGATTCAAGAGATTAACAAATGAATGTTAAATTGAAACCTCAATTCCACATCTAATTATTAAATTTTGTCATTATTATCAATAAAAACTTAAATTTGAGTAATTAATCGATCAATTAATCTCTGAATTAAAACCCTAGAATGTTTAATTAACCAATTAAACTCTACAGAATCCTTAAATTAAACAATTAAGCACACAATTTCACTAATGCATTTCATCAAATACCTTGATTGTATACATAGGAAGTTAAAGGAAAGTGAAAAGTCTAGCACTAATATCAACCAATTAAACATCAAATAATCTCTTAATTAGTGCTAACTAGCCATTAGTTATAAACTACACTAATCTTAGTCAATTATAGGCTTAACCAAGCAAATAAAATAACCAAAATTCATATAGAAAGAGACAAAATAAAATAGGAATGCTTAGCCTAAAATTCCCTTGCTAATCTTTAGATTCAAGCTTCAACCATGGTCTTCATCCAAGCTGGCCACTAAGTGAAATTAAAGCTTCATGCAAGTGGAAAGAGATGGAAGAAATGGGTGGAGAAAGCTACAGCCAAAGAGGAATGGAGATAGATGAATGCGTGTGAATAGTGAATGGATAGATGGATGATTGATGATGCCTTAGTTGCTTGAGCACTCAATTAAACTAAGATTGATTTAATATAGTATAGGTCAATCCTAGGTCATTCTTTCCAAGAAGCAATTTAGGGGTTAGTTAGATTGATTTTAGGTGATTATTTGATGCTTAAAATATTATGCAAATTCTAGAAAACTATTTTTACGCTAAATGCAAAATTAATTGAACTAAATGCATGGAATTGGGGGGGTTTGAATTAAGAAATTAAATTTCAACTAAAAGAGAAAAACTAAACAAGTAATTAAACTAGACTGCTCTAAATTGAAATTAAAGTGATTGTGAAAATGCAAAGAATAAACAGGAGGCAACCAAAGTTTTGCAAGGGGATTTTGGCTCTCATCACTCACCAAAGATTGATTGAGACTAAGAGAAGTGATTAGACAGTAGACCAATGAATTTAATTAATTTAATCCAAGGATAGGAAACCTTAAGCTCAAATGCACATCACTTGACTTAACTAGGAAACCCTTAGCTAATTCAAGTAATTTGTAAGTAATTAAGCCAATTAAACTCATCAAATCCTTCAACAATTGGATTCAATTAATTCTGGAAAATTTGGTTTTAATTACCTAATTGAAGAATTAAGCAATTATACTACCCAATTCAACAATCAAGTAGTGCAAGAGACCAAGATATGCAATTAAAATCATAATATTAATTAAATTAATGCAAGAGAACTCAAACATCAATCCAATCAACATTATAAGGTCTAGAAAACCAAAATTCAAGCAACTACAAAACATAATTCCAATCTCAAATAACACCAATTCCAATTACAATCCAAGATAAAATCATTGTCCAACCTAAAACTAGGTCTCAACATTAAATCCACATAGAAATTCCTAAAACTAGAAAATCCCTAAGTTTTTGAAATTGAAAGAGGAAAAGGTTGGAAGAAAAGAACTCCCTAATGGTCTTCAACCCATGTAATTCAAGAGCTCAAGCCTTCCTCCTCCATGCTCCACCTTAGTGCCACCCTTCTTTAAGCTTCCATGGATTTTGTTCCTCTAACCTCTTTCAAGCTCTCTGCCATGAAATGATGATGAAGAAAAATAGTGATGAATGATGGTGGTTCAATGTTCTCTCTTGACTGAAGTCTAGAAAAGGAGAAATGAATAAGCTTCCAAGTCTCCTATGCGTCAAGTCCGAAAGGAAAAATAAGGAACAATGTCAAAGGGAGAGAGAGGAGTGGTTGTCCGTCTCTGCGCGTAGGTCTGAAGGGGAAATGAATAAAAATCTGGTCCAAGGAGAGAGAGACATCCTCTCTGTCTGAAGTCCAAAAGCCAAAGAAGAATCAAGAATCAGCAATTCGTCCCTCCCATTTCATCTCTGCTTGCAGTACGAAGGCCAGAAAAAGTGACGAAGTAGCAATCCCTCCCTCCAGTTTTTTAGCGTCCTCTCTACTTGAAGTCTGAAGGCGAAGAAGAATGAAGAAACAGCCAAATCCTCTCTGTCCCTCCTAGTGCATCCCTCAGCGTCAAATCCAAAAAGCCAAGAAAAAGAATCAAGAAGCCGCAATTCATTCCTCCCTCTTGCACCGCCCCTGCGTTGACTCTTCACAAGAAAACAAAAAAAATGAAAACCTAATACCCTATTTACAAAAATGCCATCACCAAGAAATTAATAAAAATAAAAGAATTATGCTCTAATCTTGACCCTTGATTTCACTTTAAATCTTCAATTCATTTGCCTAAAATTGTCTTCACCATTGATTCCTAATTCATCTCCAAAAATCTGCACAAATTTAATAAATATTTTAAAGATTAGAAATATTCAACCCATCAAAGAAATATGAAAAATAAAATATTATCAATTTAAACCCAAAAAATTCTCCTAATTAATTCAAAATTATATTATTGTTCAAAATTGACCAAAAATTCAAATATTGTATAATAAATCCATTTAAACTCAAATTAATCATTAAAAATAATAATAAATGTGGGTAAACAAACATAAAAGTTAGCACTTGTCAATGATGCCTCCTGGAGCTTCCCCCTCGATCCTTTTATCCCTTCCTCACTTGCTTCTTTATTCTTTTTAATAATCACATGCTCTGGATGATAGAATGGATAATTGGATTATGGATTCTCTTCTATGGATGCTGCCTTGCCCGTGTTCCTCAATCACTCTGCTCTTAATGATCATATCCTTCTTCCTTTTATTTACAATGTGGCTTCATCTCAGCTCTGTGTGTTGCAACTGCCATTCACGACTTCCACGTCAACTTCTTTGCTGCCCATGTGCTTTTCCTCACATAAATCACGTCCTTCCTCATGTGTTTCATTCTTTCCTCCCATAACCCGTAGCTTATGTGAGAGCTGCTCAACTTCTTCCTTCTAGCTTTTTCACATGGTTCTCTTCATGCTATGTACGTATTTCTTTCCTCTTAATCCACGTTAGCTCATTACGTGTAATGTCTGATTTTCATCAAAATAATAGAAACGGATACGTTTTCAAAGCAAGTCCCCTGAAATGAATTAGTTAAGGTCCCAAAAAATTTAAGTATCATTCAAGACTCCTAAAATTGAGAATCCCAGGCTCAAACGGAAAGAAAAACGAAGCTAGAATGAAGAAATGAATTTTAACAAAATATTGACGAAACGTAATGGCATTTTCGTAATTATGTGAAATTTTTGGAAAACTCATAGGAGAGCTCTTTAAATAGAAATTTTAAGTTATCCAGGGTTCTCAGAGTCTCTGAAAACCATGGGAAGCCCCAAGACAGTTAAAACCCCTCCAGTGTATATTTTTGAATATCAGTTGTTCCAAACTTTGACCCTTTTTGTTCAGGAAGGTTTTAGTTCCAATTTGAGTGATTCCAAAGGCATTTTATAAAATTGGGAACCTAAATTTTATGATGGAAAGGAAGGTTCTAAAAAAGGAGCTAAAACAAAGCTAAAATGAAAATACTAAGACGAAAGGACAAAATTGAAATTTTTGAAAACTATTTCTTAACCTAGCTATATATAGCCCCACGCCTTACCTCCTCCTTCACTTAGCCCATTTTGTTTCTACCCTAAACCAGAGAGGAGAGTAAGGGATTGAGGTGCACAAGAAGGAGAAGAAAGGAAGGATAAAAAGCAAAGAAATGGTATGGTTTTTCATGTATTTTAATGCTTTCTCTTTAGCAAACTCGTTCTCCTCCATCTTCCCTTCTTTCTTATGGTTTTTTTGAAATTTTTGGATCTATTTTAAGGGCAAAACAGAGGGGAAATTTTGAATTTAAGGAGAGAAAGCCAAGAAAGATGAAAAACAAGCAAAGCGAATTAAGGAAACTAAGGTATTTTGTCATCTCCATGCTTGATCTTACTTCTTCCTCCTCTTATGTGTGGTTCAACCTAGGTAAGGCTAGCCCTAAAGGGTTGAGTTTCTAATTAAACCAAGGGTGAATCTTAGGAAATTGAGTATGGAGAATAAGAATATGCAAAGGAAATTAACTAAGAACCATTAGATTTCAAGATAGGAAGGCTAGGGTTTTGGTTACACCTTGAACTCTACCATGAATCTTAGCCATATTTTATAATGTTTAAGAGTTTATATAGGCTCCTAAGACACCAAGAGAGCTTCCTACATGCATTTCTTATCAAAGGAAACAAAGAAACTCCAAGGGTGCCTTAATGGAGCATGGTCTCAGCCTAGAGAGGTTGGAGTACCTAAGGGTAGATTTAATTTGTTCCAAGCTTATTTTTGAGTCATATATGATGGAAAAGGATGATAGGAAGCCTTGGAAAAATTTTAAAAGCCATAGATAGTGAGATGGTATCTTAGGTTCCATATTATGACTTGCAAAAGTAACACCTAACTAGGCTCCTTGATTTGATTGTGTGATGACTTCAAAAGGCTTAGAAAGAGTCAAGAATCATAAATGAATGAGGAGAATAGAGCAAAGATCATATTTCCATGGGGCTACTTTGCTAAGTGCATTATGAAACCATAAAAGAGCCATATGAGTCACCTAGCCTTTCTAATGAATATGTATCTTTAGAATTTGGTTCAAGGGTATAATTGGCTTCCATGTGATGTGTCTAGGCCAAAGGAAAAAAGCCTCCTATCATTGTGAGTGTGTGGCCGAGGAAGGGAGTGCATTTCTAAGAGAGAAAGTATGCTTGTATGGTAAAGGTAGCTCTCTCTACTTTCTCTCATGCATGAATGAATATTTGTTTTATCTTTAAATGCATGTATGTGTGTTTTAAGTTATGAAAAAGTATTCTAGCATGTAGCAATATGTCATGGTACCATGATGTTGTTTTATGCATTCAAATGACACTTTGTGTATTTGATTTGGTTTACTTGAGTATAGTGAAGCCAAGAACCCACTAGCCATGGTGAGGATGAGCCAAGAACTCTTAAGAATAGTTGAGACAAAGTTTAGAGTCTCCCAAGAGTAAGGCTTAGTTCAAGCCCTTTAAGAAAACGGGTGAGGTAAGTCCAATAACCTTGAAGAGAATGGGTGAGGCTAATTGTCATACAATATATATTCCATTATCATACTCTTCCATTCGGGCCATTGGGTGTACATTCATAAGGTAAAAGCAAGGAAAAGTATGAAAATAATACACTTTTATTGCATTATGCCAGGGAAAATTTTTTCATTTCATGTTATGTAGGCCCCGTGGATTATCCAACAATATTCTACAGTCATTTACCATTTGTGTGAATCATACATAACTTAAAACATCATATAATCCACAGTTTTCAAGCTCAAGCCCCAAATTTTCACCAATCCTTCTCGGACAACAAGTAGCAATTTTCAGAGGTAACTTTAAAAATTTATAACTAAATGTAGAAAAATCAAAATCACACAAAAAGACTAGAAACCCTTGACATTCATACTCTAAGTATCTCTTAGCCTGGGCAGTAGTCATAAAGGATAACTCGGCCCTTATCCTAGGTATGATCCCACAAGAAGATACATATATGGTGTGATGTTACAATCAAGGATAGCATTATTAGCAATCATCCAATTTATGCCAATAATCAAATCAATATCATGAAATGGCATACAGATTAAATCAATAGTAGTGTAATAATGATTAAACTATACAGTAACATTCAAGCAAGTATGGGAAGTAACAACGTGGCCTCTAATGGGTATCATAATAGACAAATCAAATGGTAAAGTACTAATGGCTAGACCTAACCATCTCACACAATCATTGGATATAAACAAGCGACTAGCACCCAAATCAAACATAGCAATCACAGGAAAATCATTCACTATGAGCGTACCTCGAATAAGACTAGGAGATGCACTAGCCTCCTATTGAGAAAAGGCAAACACCTTGCCCTAGGTCTATGGCCTGGGAGGAGGCGGTCTAAGCAAAGGCACTGAATCCACCTAGGGACAATTTCTAGCAATGTGCCCCAGCTTCCCACACTTGTAACATTTCACTGTAGATTGTTATGTGAATGAATGAGTCCTCAGGGGCTACACCTTCTTCCCTTTTTATGGTTACTTGCTTCACTGCACCTTGCTCTTCTTCTTGGTAGTAGGTGCGAAGCTGGCTCCTTCCTCTAGTCTTGGTCTCTTGGACTTCGAGGCCCCTCTCTGGCTAGATACAGTAACAGCAGGTATAATATCCCTCAAATTATTTTCTATTACCCTATTGATCTCTATAATAGCATTGAAGTTTTAGATCCTATATGGAGTCACTCTGTCTCTGATATGCGGCTTCAACCTGAGTTTAAATTGTTCTCATTTCTAGGGCTCATCGTCATATCTTTTAAGGTAGGAAGAATACCGAGACAACTCTATGAATCTGGCCACGTACTGGTCTATCGTCATGTCATTGGACTGCTTTAGCCTCATAAATTGCACTTCTTTCTGCTTTCTTATAGAACTGGGAAAGTACTTCTCATAAAATTATACCAAGAAGTTCTCCCAAGTGATCTGTACATTTTTAGTCTCCATCAGAGACCTCGTACTGCACCACCATTTGTTGGCTTCTTTCCATAGCATAAAAGTGGCAAGCTGAACTCTTTGCTCTGTGGTGCTATCCAACACTATGAATATCTTCTCTATCTCCATCACCCAGGCCTCCGCCCTGTCCACATCTAATTCCCCATCAAACATTAGTGGGTTGTTCTTCCTGACTTGATTTAATTGTTTTTGAATAGATGACAGAGTCTAGACTGGCTCTGGGGAGGAGGGGGTGGAACACCTGAGATGAAAAGCTGTGGAGTGCCAGAAGTAGAAAGCTGAGGTAGAAGAAGGGATAAAGGAGATCCTAATAGTTAGGGGATTCCCAGAGCTTTTCCCTAAAGAATTTGATTTTAATAGCCTACCATTTGAGAGAGAGATAGAGTTCCTTATAGATATAGTGCCTGAGGATGGACCAGTGTCCAAGGCTCCTTACAAGATGGCTCCCACCGAGCTTGCTGAGCTAAAAAAGCAAATAGAAGAGCTATTAGAGAAAAGGGTTTATATGCCCTAGTGTGTCACCCTGGGGAGCTCCAGTGCTATTGAAAAAGAAAGATGGTGGCTTGAGATTTTGTATAGATTATAGAGAATTGAATAAAGTTACCATCAAGAATAAGTATCCTCTCCCTAAAATAAATGATTTGTTAGACTAGTTAGTTGGGGCATCCATATTCTTTAAGATAGAACTTAGATCTAGGTATCATCAGTTGAGAGCAAAAGCTGAAGACGTCCCAAAGACGGCCTTTAGAACTAGATATGGGCTTTATGAGTTCCTTATGATGCCATTTAGGTTAACAAATGTGCCCGCAATGTTTATGGATTATATGAACAGGGTATTCAGACTGTATCTGGACAAATTTGTTATGGTCTTTATTGATGATATCCTAGTATACTCTAGATCTTTAGGAGCATGAGAGATATCTAAGATTAGTCCTAGAGACATTGAAAAATAAGAGATTGTATGCCAAATTAAGTAAATGTGAGTTTTGGCTAACTAAGGTAAAATTCTTAGGTCATGTGATCTCACGAGATGGGGTCACGGTAGATCCTCATAAAGTTGAAGTTATGTTATAATAGGATAGGCCTATTAAAATCACTGAGATTAGGAGTTTTCTTGGTTTGGCAGGATATTACAGGCAATTTATTCAAGACTTTTCTCAGATGGCCTTGCCACTCATAAGGCTGACTCAGAAGGATACATCTTTCATGTGGGATGATAGATATGAGAGGAGTTTCTAGGAGTTGAAATTTCAATTGATCACTGCCTCTATACTAGTTATTCCTAACCTTAATGTACCATTTGTGGTATATAGTGATGTCTTGAGGAGAGGGTTAAGATGTGTGCTGACACGGCAGGATAGAATAATGGCATATGCCTCTAGACAGCTGAGCCCTCATAAGGAGAACTATCCCACACATGACCTAGAGTTAGCTGCAGTAGTTTTTGCTCTTAAGATTTAGAGGCACTATTTGTATGGTGCGATTATAAAGATCTATAGTGACCACAAGAGTCTGAAATACTTGTTTGATTAGAAGGAACTCAATATGAGATAAAGGAAATGGATAGAGTTCCTAAAAAACTATGATTATGTGTTGAAATACCATCTGTGTAAGGCCAATGTGGTGGCTGATGCCTTGAGTAGGAAATCCATCCACGTTGCTTATATGATGATTAGGGAACAAGAGCTCTTAGAGAAATTTAAAAATATGAACCTCTCTTGCTAGCTGGTATCGGGTAGACTATTCTTGAGTGAGATCCAAATTGAGAATGATTTGAGAGCCTAGATCTTAAATGCCTAGAGAGAGGATGAATTTTTTAGACAGATTAAGAGCGAGATCTCCCAGGGTAGGACCTCAGATTTCGGGATATTTAAGGACGATGTGATAGTATACTGGGACAGAAATTGTGTGCCTAGTAGTAATGAGTTGAGAGAGAAAATTCTAGAAGAGGCACACAAGAGAAAATATACTATCCACCTAGGTGCCACCAAGATGTATCAGGATCTAAAAAGAATCTTCTAGTGGCAAGGAATGAAAAATGACATCACAGATTATGTGGTGGGATATTTAGTGTGTCAGAGGGTTAAGGTAGAGTACCAGAGACTAGCTAGTTTATTATAACCCCTAGATATCCCGGAGTGAAAATGGGATAGTATAGCTATGGATTTCGTTATGGGGTTACTCAGGATATCCTCTAAACACGATGCTATCTAGGTAGTTATAGATAGATTGATAAAGTCCATACACTTTTTAGTGATTAGGGCTACTTATTCATTAGATACATTAGCCCAATTGTATATACATGAGATAGTGTGACTTCACGAAGTACCCAGTAGCATAGTATCTGATAGAGACCCCAGGTTCACATCGAGCTTTTAGAGATTGTTACAACATGCCTTATAAACTAGGTTGCAATTTAACACTGCTTATCACCCCTAAATAAATGGTCAAATTAAGAGAACCATCCAGACCCTAGAGGACATGCTGAGGGCATGTATGTTAGAGATGAGGGGTAACTGGGATGCATACTTACCATTAGCAGAATTTGCGTACAATAACAGCTACCATTCTAGTATCCAGATGGCCCCTTATGAGGCTTTGTATGGGAGAAAGTGTAGATCTCTATTATGTTAAGTTGAGCTAGGTGAGAGGAGCTTACTAGGTCCTAAGTTAGTAAATCAAACTACCCAGTAAATAGAATTGATTAGAAAGAAACTTCTTATGGCCCAGAGTAGGCAAAAAAGTTATATTGATAAGAGAAGGAGACCGTTAAAGTTTAAGATTAGAAACCACGTATTCATCCGAGTGTCTCTAGTGACTAAGGTAGGTCAGTTTATAAGGGTAAAGAAGCTCAGTCCTAGGTATATTAGTTCATTCAAAATCCTTGAGAAAATTAGACTTGTAGCCTACCGAATAGCCCTACCTCCTAACCTAGCCCAAATCCACAATGTTTTTCATGTCTCCCAATTGAAGAAGTACTTACCAAACCCCTCACATGTCATAGAATATGAGTACATTCCATTGCAGGAAAATCTTTCCTATGTAGTGAAACCAGAAAGGATTGTGAACACTAAGCTGAAATAGCTAAGAAACAAGAACATCCCTCTATTGAAAGTGGTTTGAAGGGGCCTGACATCTGAAGAGGCAACCTGGGACCTGGAGGATGAAATGAGATGAAAATATCTAAAGCTATTTCCCTGAGGTACGTATTTAAATTTTGAGGATGAAATTTGTTTTAAGAGGATGGAAAATGTAACATTTGGTATGTTGTAAAAACACTAAATAAGTCAATTTGAAAAGTAAGTCCCCTGTGCTGAGTGATTCAAGGCCAAATAAAATTTGGATAAAATTTTAAATAATAGAAAATGAGAATTTAAGCCTTAAGTTACCCAGAAACTAGGGCTGAAGTGATTTGAAAAATTTACCAAAAGGCCAGTGGCATTTTGGTAAATAAGTGTAATTTTGGAAAAATACATAAGAGGGCTTTTTAAATGGAAATTTTAAGTTGCCCAGGGTTTTCAGAGGCCTCGAAAACCATGGGAAGCCCTGGGACCGGTAAAGCCCCTCCGGTGAACTTTTTCCAATGGTAGTGAGCTCGAACTTTGATAGATTCATTCGAAAAGGTTCTAGCTCTAATTTGAGTGATTCCAAAGGTATTTTATTAAATTAGAAACCTAAATTTTATAATGGAAAAGATAGTTCTCAAAAAAGAGTTAAAACAAAACCAAACTAGAAATGCCATTACAAAAGGGCAAAATGGGAAATAATTTTAAAAAGAAGCTTCTTTATTCTTCTTTAAGGCTCACACATCTTCTCCTCCCACTTAGACCTACATTTCTTCTATCCAAATTTTAGAAATGGAGCAGCTCCTTCAGGCGCACAAAGAAAAGGAGAAAAGGAGGGGGAAAACCAAGGAAAATGTGAGAATTTCTAAGAAATTTCACACTTCTCCTTTTTTAAACCTTATTCTCTCTCTTTGCTCTCTCTTTCCAGTATTTGGGGTGCTCATATGGTTCTGTTTTGGGCTGAATTTAGAGGGGGAAGTGTAACAATTCAAGGTAGAGATTTAAGCAAAGGAAGAACCGCTTGGAGAGAACTTGATTCAAGGTAAATTTCTTGTAAGATGATGCTTCTTCTTCTTTAGCTTCTTTTCTATATCTTGGCTCTATATAGACCTAAGAGAAGGGGAGGGTTTTTCTTCAAGAAACATTGAGAATTTATTGAATTAGGCTATTGAAACTTGGAATATGCTAAGAGATTTCAAGAAAAATCAATGAAATGCATGAAGGAAAAGTGTAGAGTTCTTAAATGCAACTTAAAAATTGATTTAATGTATAAGTTTTCTTACATATGTAAGTGTTCCATTAAGCTCCTAAGACTCTTAGAAACCTCCCCAAGTGGCTCTCCCATCAAAGAAAAATTAAGGACTCCAAGAATTTCTTCCTTAGGGCTAGGTTTGGCTAAGGCTTCTTGGATAGGATAAGAAGTGTTTTAATTTGTTCTAGCCTTAGTTTGGGACTCCATATGATGTTAGAAGATAGGAGGCACCATTAGGAAAAATTTAGAAGCCATGGAATGAGAGATGGGACAATGGTGTCCATAATGATGGCTAAAGAAGTAACTTAGTTTTCCACTTGTGCAAGTGGTTATATGAGGACTCCAAAGACCTTAATTGAGTTTAAGAGGTCTAGAAATAGGAAGAGATGGGAGCCTAGAACTTGAAATGTGAGAGTAGCTTTAATGGGCCAATTATGGAACCATTAGATCACTTGTAGGATTAAGTATGCCTTTAAGAGTATCTTTAGTGTCTTGGTTGCTTCAAGTATGTGATTGTGTGTCAATTGTAATGTTTAGGTTAAGAGAACCCTACTTCACCTAGGTGCACTTATGGGACCGAAAAGGGGAAGGAAAAGGATCAAGAACAACTTGCATGAATTTAAGGTAGCTCTCCACCTTATTCTTCATACATTCTTATGTGCATATGTATGTCATTGTATGTTTGCATGTACTCTTGTGATTTGATAACATGCCACTTGATGTCTTAATGTTGCATTGGTACTAATGTGTATTCTTGAATGGTTTGGTTGTGAGATTGGCTCATAAGGGTGAGGTGATACCAAAAGTCCCTTAATATGGGTGAGGAGGCATGAGTAAGACTAGGCCAAAAGTCCCTTAGATGGGTGAGGCTAAGTTAAAATTTCCAAGGCTAAGGGTGAGGCAAATCCAAAAGTCTTAGGAATGGGGTGAGGCAAAACCAAAAGTTCCTAAAACATGAGAATGATTTGAAATGTAAATGTGGCATGGAAATGTGGCATTACACACTTTATATTTACACACTTGTGGTTTTGATGTATTTATGCTTTTAATGTATGTGTGAATGGGTGTGTGAGCTTTTGAGATTCTTGAAATCTCACTCCCCTTCCCTCTTTTATCTTCAAATGTCTAGGTGGCCCTCAAGAACCCAAGAATGCAAGCAACAGGAGTTGAAAGGCTATGTTTTGATCATTGTGTAATTTGATGTTGTAATTGAATGTTAAAGTAATGATGTACATATTATTTTTGTGATGTAAGATGATGAACAATGGTAATATGATGCATGAATCTTGTATGGACCATGTGTGGCATGAAATCAATGGAATGGTAAATTTGGACCCCTTGATGGCTTGACATAATTGTGTAATCTTGGATGTGGAATGGCCAAATTGAGAAGCATGAGGTTTGGGACCACTTAGGCATTGTTTACAAGTCATATTTATACTTTTAAACTTGCCCTAGAGGAGCTAAACCATTGGAGAGGGCATTTGGACAAAGTGGACACCTTACATAGAGCAAAACTTACTATTTGAGTAAGCTATAACACTTTTTTGTCTAAATGAGCTCCTCTTGATCTAAAATTTAGCAAACATCTAAAGCTTTTTAAAAGATTTTTGGAAAGCTCAAAATGTTAACTTCACACTAAAAATAATTTCAAAACATGAATATAGCTTTTGGACCACGTTTGACAACGAAATAGCCATAAAGGTCCAATTATCCCTGGTACTGATACAGTTTATTGTCATAAACTTAAAAAATATCCAATTAATTTCATAAAAATCTAATCCATGCAAATGATATCAATCTAGAAAGCTATAAATGTTAGTTAGAGGAAAAAATATCTCCAGACCAAGCCAAGAGCATTTAGACCCTGAAAACTAATTAAATAGTAACGCAGATCTGACTGGATGCTTGGTACTGGACTGTAACTTCAAAAATTAATATCTCCCTCTCTAGACATCCAAATTAAGTGCTTCTAATTGGCACAAGTCATAGGAAGGTTTAGTTTTCGCCTATAAAATTTTATGGGAATTGGACATTATTTGCCCTATGATTGACATAAAACAATATTTGGACCAAAGCTACAGTGACGATAACCAAATCAAAAAATTTTCCAACTTCAAAAATTTATCAAATATTTTGTAAACCTCCAAATAATATCCACTTTAGCTTCCCAAAAAGCTCTCAATAAGCTCTAGATATATGCCAAATTTCAGATCAAGATGATCTCATTTGGATAAAAAGTAATATAGCTCACTCAAATGGTAAGTTTTGCTTTATGTAAGGTGTCCACTTTGTCCAAATGGCCTCTCCAATGGTTTGGCTCCTCTTGGGCAAGTTTAAAAGCATAAATATGACTTGTAGACACTACTTAAGTGGTCTCAAACCTCATACTTCTCAATTTGGCCATTGCACATCCAAGAGTACACAATTATGTCAAGCCATCAAGGGGTCCAAATTTACAACTCCATTGATTTCATGCCACATATGGTCTATACAAGATTCATACATCATATTACCATTGTTCATGGTCTTACATCACAAAAATAATATGTATATCATTACTTTGACATTCAACTACAACATCAAATTACACAATGATCAAAACATAGCCTTTCAACTCCTTTAGCTTGCATTCTTGGGTTCTTGAGGGCCACCTAGACATTTGAAGATGGAAGAGGGAAGGGCAGTGAGATTCCAAGAATCTCAAAAGTTTACACACCCATTCACACATACATTTAAAGCATACATACATCAAAACCACAAGTGTGTAAACATAAAGTGTGTCATGCCACATTTCCACAGCAAATCATTCTCATGCTTTAGGGACTTTTAGTTTTGCCTCACCCCATTCCTAGGACTTTTAGATTTGCCTCACCCTTAGTCTCGAGACTTTTGACTTAGCCTCACCCATCCAAGGGACTTTTGGCCTAATCTCACCTATACCTTAAGACTTTTGACACATCCTCACCTATATTAAAGGACTTTTAGCATCACCTCACCCTTATGAGCTAATCTCACAACCAAACCATTGAAGAATACACATTGGTACCAATGTAATATCAAGACATTAAGTGGCATGTTATCAAATCACAAGAGTACATGCAAACACACAATAACATACATATGCACACAAGAATGTATGAAGAATAAGGTGGAGAGTTACCTTAAATTTATGCAAGCTTTTCTTGATCCTTTTCCTTCCCCTTTTCGGTCCCCACAAGTGCACCAAGGTGGAGTAGGGTTCTATTGACCTAAATATCACAATTAACACACAATCACATACTTAAAGCAAGCCAAGACACTAAAGATACTCTTAAAGGCATACTTAATCCAACAAGTGACCTAATGGTTCCATAATTTGCCCATTGAAGTGACTCTTGTCATACCATATCATTTCTAACATTAATCCCTCTCTTGTAAATAAGGATATGCACTTTATCAAGGAAATATCAAGAAAATGCATTAAAATAATGAATTAAATTTTGTTGCGTAGGGATAAATTTTTCTTTTTGCTTTTCTAGGACCCCATGAACTCATAAAAAAAATTCTCTAATTATTTTCCATAGATACACATCATAACATTCTCAAAAAATGGCACAAACCATGGATCAAGGGTCAAAAATCCCAAAATTTTCTCCATTTCCTGTAGCTGTATAGTGGCAGATTTCAGGGGCAACTTTGAAAAATCATAACTAAATGTAAAAAAATCAAAATCACACAAACCATAGCTTCTGGAAAGCTCTAGATGTTAATTTCACACTAAAAATAATTTCTAGACATGAACATAGCCTTTGGACCATGTTTGACAATGAAATAGCCATAGAGGTCTAGCTGTCCCTGATACTAATACAGTTTACTATCATAAACTTAAAAAATGTCTAATTAATTCCACAAAAATATAATCTATACAAATGTTACCAATCTAGAAAGCTATAGATGTTAACTAGGGGAAAAAATAACTCTAGACCAGTCCAGGCACGTCCAAACCTCGAAAACCAATCAAAAAGTGACATAGGTTTGACTGGACGCCTAATACTAGATAGTAATTTCAAAATTAATATCTCCCTTTCTAGACATCCAAATGAGATGCTTCCAATTGGCACATATCAATAGGAAGTTATAGTTTCTGTTTATAAACTTTCGTGGTAATTGGACATGATTTGCCCTATGAGTGACAGAGTTTCATTTTTGGACCAAAATGAATAGTGCACTGAACTAAAACCAAAAAAATTCTCAATATTGAAAATTCACCAAATATTCTATAGACCTCCAAAAATTTTGCACTTTACCTTCCCAAAAAGCTCTCAACAAGTTCTAAATGCATGCCAAATTTCAGACCAAGAAGAGCTTATTTGGGAAAAAAGTGATGTAGCTCACCAAGAATGGCCATTATGGCTACTTATGAAGTACCAACTTGTCCAAATGGCCTCCTTTAATGTTTGGCATCTCTTGGGCAAGTTTAAAAGCACAAATATGACTTGTATAAACTATCCAAATGGTCTCAAATACCATACATCTCAATTTGGCTATTCCACATCCAAAAATGCATGCATTTAAGTATGCACTTAAGTGTTCAAATTCCATATCTCCATTGTCTTGGCATCATACAATATTCATACATCATTCTTACATAATATTACATTTGTTCAATGATTTACAACTCAAAAATATCATGTACATATCCACTTTGACATTCCATTACAAGTAAGGTTACATGATAACAAAATGCAACTTCTCATGGTGCTTAACTTGCTTTCCTTGCCCCTTGAATATCACCTAGGCATTTCAAGATAATAAAGGGAAGGGAAGTGAGACTCCTAGAATCTCAATAGCCCACACACCCATTCACATACACATTTAAGATATATACACATCAAAGCATATGTATGGAAGGTTTAGCAACTATGAAGTATGCAAAGTCACAATTTTCTTGCCACTTATTCACATTCAAGCCAAAATTATGCTCTAGGGACTTTTGGTTTTGCCTCACCTTATTTTTAAGACTTTTGGATTTGCGTCACTTTTGGCCTAGGGATTTTTGACTTGGCCTCACCCTTCTAAGAGATTTTTGGCCTTGTCTCACTCATGCCATGAGACTTTTGGCATCTCCTCACTTTCATTAAAGGACTTTTGGCATCACCTCACCCTTATGAGCCATTTCCACAACCATAGTCATTCAAGAAGACACATTGGTACCAATGTAAAGTTAAGGCAATAAATGGTATATCATCAAGTAACAAGAACACACACAAGCATATAATAACATACATATGCACATAAGAATACAAAGAGAATGAGGTGAAGAGCTACCTTTCAATGGATGCAAGCTTCTTTTGCTTTACTCCCTCCCTTTCTTGGTCCCACAAGCACACCTAGGTGGGTTGGTGTTCTCTTGGCCTAAACACTAGGGGTGTTCAAAACCAATCCAAACCAATTGAATTGAACCAAACCGATTAAAACCGATTAAAAAAAGCTAAAATCGATTTTGGACATTATAAAACTGATTAGTGTGGTTCGATTCTCGGTCCTATCAAGTTTGGTTTGGTTAAAACCGAACCAAACTGAACCAATTTTTTTTTGTGTTTCTATTAATTAAGTTCAAATCATGCATAAACCTTTTTATCAATAAAAAAAATAGTGATATTTTTTTCTTACTTTACTTATATTTAAATGAGTTTATCAAATAAGCTATCTTGAAAATGTTATTATTTTATTATCTTTACATATGATATTCAATTACAATTGTATAATAATTAAATATAATTATGAGAGATACCTTTTTTTAGAAAAAAAAATATAATAATTAATTATTTCAACACTACTATTGATTAGAACATTAAAATATGCATTATATTAGAAGTCAAATTTTATATATTATAAGAAACAAAATCTTAAAAAAATAAATAAATCACTTTTACTAAAAAAAAAATATGAACCAAACCGAACCAAATCGAACCAAAACTGAACCAAACCGATTAGAAATTAAAACCGACAAGGTCTAGAAAAATACAAAACCGACAACCTCGGTTCAGTTTGGTTTTGGTCTAAAACCGAACTGAACCGAACCGAACCTATGAACACCCCTACTAAACACCATAAAACAACACATAATTACACACTTAAAGCAAGGCAAGACATTAGACTCACTCTTAAACACACACTTAGTTCCATAAGTGACATAATAATTTCATAAATGGCCTATTGAAGCAAATCTCACATTTCAAGTTCTAGGCTTCATTCTCTTATTATTTTTAGACTTCTTGGACTCATTTAAGGTCCTTGGAGCCCTCACACATTCACTTGTACAATTGGAAACCCAAGTTGCTTCATAAGGCACCATTATGGACACCATTGCTTTATCTCTCATTCCATGGCTCTTAAATTTTTTCCAACGATTTTTCCTATCTTCTAACATCCTATAAAGTCCCAAACCAAGGATAAAATAAATTAAAACATTCCCTAGCCTAATGAACCTAGGTTGGTCGAAATATGCACCATAATAGAGATTCATGAAGTTCTTAATTTTTCCTTGATGAGAGAGCCACTTGGGAGGCTTTATAAGAGTCTTAGGAGCTAAGGGAAACATTCAAATAGCTAAGGAATTACTCACACAAAATCAAATTTTACAAAACCCTAGAAAACACCATACTTTCCTAACTTGATTTCTATTAGTTTTTCTTGGAATTTCTTACTATATTTCTCTTCCTCATGGTCTAAAACCCTAGTTCCTCTCTTGTTTTTGGATAGAAAACTCCCCCCTTAGATGGTTCTATATGAGACAGAAACATACACCAAGAAGAAGCGAGAGAAGAAAGCAACCAAAGTGAGAATTTACCTTAGATTCAAATATGTTTTTCTAAGCTCTTTCTTCTTGTTTTGTTCCACCACAAGGAATTCGAACTCCTCCCTTAATTTCTGGACCAAAATAGAACCATTCATCTCAAATAAATCAAGCAAAGAAAGGAGGAAAGGAGAGGAACAAGATTGGAGGAAGATGGAGCATAAAATTCCTTATATTTCCTTACCTTTCTCTTATTTTTTTCTCCTCTTTCTCTCCCTCTCCTTTTGCACCTCGAAGAGCTACTATTTTTTGTAATTTAGGCAGAGAAATTTGTGCTTAAGAAGGTGGAAGAAGAAGGAAGAAGTGTGTGAGAGCTTCTAGAAACACACTTTTTCAAAAATTTCATTTTTGTCCTTCCATAATAATAATTTCTTTTTGACTTCGTTTTAGCTTCTTTTTTAGAACCATCTTTTCCATTATAAAATTAGATTCCCAATTTAATAAAATGCCTTTAGAATCACTCAATTTGGAGCTAGAAACTTACTGAACAAATTCGTCAAAGTTTGAGCTCACTAACATTAGAAAACGTACACCGGAGGGGCTTTACTAGTCCCTAGGCTCCCAATGGTTTTTGGGACCTTTGAGAACCTTGGGCAACTCCAATTTCCCATTTAGAAAGCCCTCCTATATGTGTTTCCAAAAGTTGTACTTATTTACGAAAATACTATTATGTTTCGTCAGTTTTTTTCACAAATTATTTCACTATCCTAACTCTATTTTTCCTTCTGTTTGAGCCTAGAATTATCATTTTTAGGAACTTAAAACTCTACCTAAATTTTTTAGGATATTATCTAGCTCATTTCAGGAGACTTGCTTTTATACGGCTCATTTCGTCATTTTACAAAAAATTACATTCTTTACATTTTCCACCCCTTCAAAATAAATTTTATCCTTGAAATTTAAATACGTACCTTAAGGAAATAACTCTAGATATTTCTGTTTCATCTCATTTTCTAGCTCCTAGGTTGCCTCGTCAGATGTTAGACCCTTCTAGACCATTTTCACTCATACAAAGCCTCATAAGGGGTCATCTGGATACTGGAATGGTAGCTATTATTATACTCATATTCTGCTAATGGCAAATACGTATCCCAATTACCTTTTATTTCTAACACACATGCCCTCAACATGTCCTCTAGGGTCTAGATGGTCCTCTTAGTCTGACCATCTATCTAGGGGTGGTAAGCAGTGCTAAACTGCAACCTGGTCCCTAAGGCATGCTTTAACGACCTCCAAAAGTTCAATGTGAACCTGGGGTCTCTATTGGATACTATGCTATTGGATACTCCATAAAGTCACACTATCTCATGTATATACAACTGGGCTAATCTATCTAATGAATAAGTAGCCCTAATCGCTCAAAAATATGCAAACTTTGTCAATCTATTTACAATTACCTAAAAAGTATCGTGTCCATAGGATGTATTGGGTAACCCAATAACGAAATCCATAGTTATACTATCCCATTTCCACTCTAGGATATCTAGGGGTTGCAACAACCCAGTTAGTCTCTGGTGTTCTATCTTAACCCTTTGGCACACTAAACATCTCACCACATAATCGGTGACGTCATTCTTTATTCCTGGCCACCAGAAAATTCTTTTCAAATCTTGATACATCTTGGTGGCACTTGGGTGGATAATATATTTACTCTTATGTACCTTTTCTAAAATTTTATCTCTTAATTCGTTATCTTAAGGCGCACAGATTCTATCAAGATATACTATCACACTATCCTCAGATACCCTAATATAAGGTTCTACCCTGGGAAAATCTTGGTCCTAATCTATCTCAAAAACTCATCCTCTCTTTAGGCATCTAAGATCTGGACTCTCAACTCATTCTTAATCCAGGTCTCACTCAAATATAATCTACCTAGTATCAGCTAGCAATAGGGGTTCAAATTTCTAAATTTCTCTATGAGCTCCTGCTCCCTAATCATCATATGGGCAACATAGATAAATTTTCTACTCAATGTATCGGCCACCACATTGGCCTTACCTAGATAATATTTCAACATATAGTCATAATCTTTCAAGAACTTCATCCACCTTTTCTATCTCATATTGAGTTCCTTTTGATTAAACAGGTATTTTAAATTCTTGTGGTCACTATAGATTTCTATACTCACACCATACAAATAGTGCCTCCAAATTGTAAGAGCAAAAACCACTATAGTTAACTCTAGGTCATGTGTGAGATAGCTCTCCTCATGAGGCCTCAAATGCTTAGGGGCATATGCCACTACCTTACCCTGCTGCATCAATACACATCCTAACACTCTCCTCGAGGCATCACTATATACCATAAATGGTACACTAGGGTCAGGAATAACTAGTACAAGGGCAGTGGTCAATTAAAGTTTCAACTTTTATAAACTCTTCTCACATCTATCAGCCCACATGAAAGGTATATCCTTTTGAGTCAGCCTCGTGAGTGGCAAGGCCATCTAAGAAAAAGCCCTAAATAAATCATCTGTAATATCCTACCAAACCAAGGAAACTCTTAACCTCGGTGATCATCCTAGGCCTATCCCATTATAACACAACCTCAACTTTATGAGGATCTACTGTGACCCCATTTTGTGAGATTACATGACCTAAGAATTTCACCTCGGTTAGCCAAAACTCACATTTACTTAGCTTAGCACACAATCTCTTATTTCTTAGAGTCTCTAAGACTAATCTCATATGCCTCTTATGCTCTTCAAAAGATTTAAAGTACACTAAGATATCATCAATAAAGACCATAACAAATTTATCCAAATATAGTCTGAATACCCTATTCATATAATCCATAAACACTGTGGGTGTATTCGTCAGCCTGAATGGCATCACAAGCAACTCATAATGCCCATATCTAGTTTTGAAGGCCATTTTTAAGATGTCTTCAACTCTCACTCTCAGCTAGTGATACCCAAACCTAAGATCTATCTTAGATAATACAGATGCCCTAACTAATTGATCTAACAAATCATCTATTCTAGGGAAATGATATTTATTCTTGATGGTAACTTTATTCAATTCTTTGTAATCTATACACAGTCTCAAGCCACTATCTTTCTTTTTCAAAAATAACACTGGAGCTCTCCAGGGTGACACACTAGGACGGATAAACCCTTTCTTTAATAACTCCTTTATCTGTTTCTTCAACTCAGCGAACTTGGTGGGAGCCATCCTATAAGGAGCCTTGTATACTGGTTTAGCCCCAGACACTATATCTATGGGGAACTCTATCTCTCTTTCACGGGCTAGGCCACTGAAATCAAAGTCTTTAAGGAAAACCTTAAGGAATTTCCTAACTATCAAGATCTCTTATATCCCTTCTTCTACCTCAGCCTAAATAAAGAAAGAAACTAGAAACCCCTAACACCCATACTCTAAGTGTTTCTCAGCCTAGGCAGTAGTCATAAAGGATAACTCGACTCCTATCCTAGGTATGGTCCCATAAGAAGGTACAAATATGGTGTGATGCTCACAATCAAGGATAATATTATTATCAATCATCCAATTTATGCCAACAATTAAATCAATATCATGAAATGGCATATAGATCAAATCAATGGTAGTATAACAATGGTAAAACTGTATAGTGACATTCAGGAAAGCATGGGAAGTAATCACATGGCCTCCAGCGGGTGTCGTGATAGACAAATCAAATGGCAAAGTATTAATGGCCAAACCTAAATGTCTCACACAGTCATAAGATATAAAGGAGTGACTGGCACTCGAATCAAACATAGCAATCATAGAAACATCATTTACTATAAGCGTACCTTGGATAAGACTAGGAGACACACTAGCTTCCTGTTAAAAAAGGGTGAACACCCTCCCCTAGGTCTGCGGCCTAGGAGGCATTGCATCTATCTGAAGGCAATTCCTGGCAATATGCCCTGGCTTCCCATACTTGAAATAAGTCACTGTAGACTGCTGTGTGGATGACTGAGTCCTCAGAGGCTGTACCTTCTTTTTCGATGGCCTACGGCTCCATTACACCTTACTCTTCTTTTTGCTAGTAAGTTCAGAGCTAGTTCCTTCCTCTAGTCTCGATCTCTTTGATTTCGGAGCCCCTCTCTGATCAGATACTGTTACAGTAGGAATAATTTCTCTCAAATTATTTTCTATTACCCTGCTAATCTCCATAATAGCATTAAAGTTCTGGATCCTATGTGGAGTCACTATGTCTTTGATTTGGGGTTTTAACCCGATCTCAAATTGGTCACACCTCTAGGGCTCATCATCATATCTCTAAAGGTAGGAAGAATACCAAGACAACTCTATGAATTTGGCCACATACTAATCTACTGTCATATCATCGATCTATTTTAGCCCTATAAATTACACCTCTTTCTGTTTTCTTATAGAACTAGGGAAATACTTTTCATAAAATTGTACTATGAAGTTCTCCTAGGAAATCTGCAAATTTCTAGTCTCTATTAGGGACTTCACACTGCGTCACCACTTGTCAGCTTCTTTTTGTAGTATAAAGGTGGCTAACTGAGCTTTCTGCTTAGAGGTGCGATCCATCACTGTGAATATATTCTCTATCTCCATCACTCAGGCCTCCACTTTGTCCACATCCAATTCCATGTCAAACACTGGTGGGTTGTTCTTTCTAAATTGATTTAACTGCTTTTAAATGGATGGCGGAGTTTGGACTGGCTCTTGGGAAGGTGAGGGTGAAGCACCTGAGGTGGAAGGCTATAGAGTACCAGAAGCAGAAGGCTGAGAATGAGGCAAAGGGACCTCTCTTCTGGCTTCCCCCTATCTAGACAAGGATTCTTGTAGCAACATAATCATCTCATGCTGCTGCTGGATCATGTACTATTGCTGGGCCATTACATTCTTAAACCGATTAATTTGTTCCATGACAGCCCTCAAAGGGTCCTCGGATTCAACCTCTGAGCCCATAACTGGTCTACCCTTGCCTCTGCTTCCTCTCGTCTTAACCATTTGCAGTGAAAAAGAGTCATAGCCTTAGCCCACAATTACAATTCAAGCATATATGCACAAATATTTCACCCAAAACACACTAATAACATCACACAAGAGCCAAATATCAAGCAAAAGTACCTTAACCTTTGCTCTGATACCAATAAATGTAATACCATATTATTTTTAACATTAATCCCTCTCTTGCAAATGAGGATATGCACTTCATCAAGAAAATCTCAAGAAAATGCATTAAAATAATGAATTAAATTGTGTTGCGTAACAGATAAATTTTTCACTTCGTATCTTCGGGACCCCATCATTAACAACATTCTCTAATTATTTTCCATACATACATAGCATAACATTCTTAAAAAATGGCACAAACCACGGATCAAGGGTTTAAAACCCCAAAATTTTCTTCATTTCCCGTGGCTGTATAGTGGCAAATTTTAAGGGCAACTTTGAAAAATTATAACTAAATGTAAAAAAATTGAAATCACACAAACCTTAGCTTTTTGGAAACCTCTGGATCTTATCTTCACATAAAAATAATTTTAGGACATGAACATAACCTTTGGACCATGTTTGACAATGAAATAGCCACAGAGGTCCAGCTGTCCCTGGTACTGATATAATTTACTGTCATAAATTTCAAAAATGTCCAATTAATTCCATAAAAATCCAATCTATGCAAATGATACCAATCTGAAAAGTTACAAATGTTAGCTAGAGGGAAAAATAACTCTAGACCAATCTAGGCACGTCCAGGGCTCAAAAATCAATCAAATAGTGACACATGTTTGACTAGACACCTAATATTGGACAACAACTTCAAAAATTAATATCTCCCTCTCTAGACATCCAAATGAGATGCTTCCAAATGGAAAGGTCTAGTTTTTGCCTATAAAATTTCATAGTAGTTGGATATCATTTGCCCCATGAGTGACAGAGTTTCATTTTGGACCAGAATAAACAGTGCACTGAACCAAAACCAAAAAAATTCTTAAGTTTGAAAATTCACCAAATATTCCATAGACTTTCAAAAATTCTACACCTTAGCTTCTCAAAAAGCTCTCAACAAGATCTAAGTACATGCCAAATTTTAGATCAAGAAGAGCTCATTTGGGCAAAAAGTGGTATAGCTCACCAAGAATGGCCATTAGGGCTCCTTATGAAGTAGCAACTTGCCCAAATGGCCTCCTTTAATGTTTGGAACTTCTTGGGCAAGTTTAAAAGCACAAATATGACTTGTATGAATTGCCCAAATGGTCTTAAACATCATATATCTCAATTTGGCTATTCCACATGAAAAAACGCATGCATTCAAGTGTGCACTCAAGTGTTCAAGTTCCATATCTCCATTGTCTTGGCATGATACAAGATTCATACATCATTCTTACATAATATTACATTTGTTCAATGATTTACAACTCAAAAATATCATGTACATATCCACTTTGACATTCCATTACAAGTAAAGTTACATGATAACAAAATGCAACTTCTCATGGTGCTTGACTTGCTTTCCTTGCCTCTTGAATATCATATAGGCATTTCAACATAATGGAGGGAAGGGGAGTGAGATTCCTAGAATCTCAATAGCCCACACACCTATTCACACACACATTCAAGACATATACACATCAAAGCATATGTATGGAAGGTTTGGTAATCATAAAGTATGCAAAGTCACAATTTCCTTACCACTTATTCACATTCAAGCCAAGACCATGCTCTAAGGATTTTTGGTTTTGCCTCACCCCATTTTTAGAACTTTTGGATTTGCCTCACTCTTTTCTTGGGGACTTTTAACTTGGCTTCACCCTTTCAAGAGACTTTTGGCCTTGTCTCACCTATGCCATGAGACTTTTGGCATCTATTTACCTTCATTAAGGGACTTTTGGTATTACCTCACCCTCATGAGCTATTTCCACAACCATAGTCATTCAAAAAGACACATTGGCACCAATGTAAATTCAAGGCATTGAGTGGCATATCGTCAAGTCACAAGAACACACACAAACATACAATAACATATATATGCACATAAGAATGCATGGAGAATGAGTTGGAGAGCTACCTTTCAATGGATGCAAGCTTCTTTTGCTTTACTCCCTCCCTTTCTCAGTCCCACAAGCACACCTGGGTGGGTTGGTGTTCTCTTGACCTAAACACCATAAAACAACACATAATTACACACTTAAAGCAAGCCAAAACACTAGACTCACTCTTGAACACACACTTGGATCCATAAGTGACATAATAATTCCATAAATGACTTATTGAAGCAACTCTCACATTTCAAGTTATAGGCTTCATTCTCTTGTTATTTTTAGACTTCTTGGACTCATTTAAGGTCCTTGGAGCTCTCACACATTCACTTGCACAATTGGAAACCCAAGTTGCTTCATAAGGCACCATTATGGACACCATTGCTCCATCTCTCATTCCATGGCTCTTAAAATTTTTCCAATGATTTTTCCTATCTTGTAACATCCTATAAAGTCCTAAACCAAGGCTAGAACAAATTAAAACATCCCCTAGCCTAATGAACCTAGCTTGGCCAAAATATGCACTATAATAGAGATTCATGGGGTTCTTAATTTTTCCTTGATGGGAGAACCACTTGGAAGGCTTTCGAAGAGTCTTAGGAGCTCAAGGAAACATTTAAATAGCTAAGGAACTACTCACACAAAATCAAATTTTACAAAACCTTAGAAAATACCATACTTTCCTAACTTGATTTCTATTGGTTTTTCTTAGAATTTCTTGCTATATTCCTCTTCCTCATGGTCTAAAACCCTTGTTCCTCTCTTGTTTTTGGATAGAAAACTCCTTTTTTATATGGTGCTATATGAGGCCGAAACATATACCAAGAAGAAGTAAGAGAAGAAAGCAACCAAAGTGAGAATTTACCTTAGATTCAAATGTGTTTTCTAAGCTCTTTCTTCTTGGTTTGTTCCACCATAAGGAATTCAAATTCCTCTTTTAATTTCTGGAACAAAATAGAACCATTCATCTCAAATAAACCATGGAAAGAGAGGAGGAAAGGAGAGGAATAAGATTGGAGGAAGATGGAGCATGAATTTCCTTACCTTTCTCTTGATTTTTCTCCTCTTTCTCTCCCTCTCCTTGTGAACCTAGAAGAGCTGCTATTTTTCTATAATTTGGGCAGAGAAAGTCATGTTTAAGAAGGTGGGAGAAGAAGGGAGAAGTGTGTACGAACTTCTGGAAACACACTTTTTCAAAAATTTCAATTTCATTATTCCACAATGACAATTTTATTTTGACTTCATCTTAGCTTCTTTTTTTATTATCGTCTTTTCCATTATAAAATTTAGGTTCCCAATTTAATAAAATACCTTTGAAATCACTCAATTTGGAGCTAAAATCTTATCGAATGAATCCATCAAAGTTCGCACTCACTGACATTAGAAAACGTATACCGGAGGGGATTTACTAGTCCTGGAACTTCCCATAGTTTTTGGGGCCTCTGAGAACCTTGGGCTACTCGAATTTTTCATTTAGAAAGCCCTTCTATATGTTTTTCTAAAAGTTACACTTATTTATGAAAATGCCATTATGTTTCGTCAATTTTTGTCATAAATTGTTTCACCATCCTAACTCCATTTTTCCTTCCATCTGAGCTTAGAATTATCATTTTTAGAAGCTTAGGACTCTACCCAATTTTTTTTGGGACATTATCTAGCTCATTTCAAGGGACTTGCTTTTATACGGCTCATTTTATCATTTTACAAAAATTATGTTCATTACAACTTTCACATTTCAAGTTCTTGGCTCCTATCACTTCCTATTTCTAGACCTCTTAAACTCAATTAAGGTCCTTGGAGCCCTCATATAACCACTTGCACAAGTGGAAAACCAAGTTGCTTCTTAAGCCATCATTGTAGACACCATTGTCTCATTTCTCATTCCATGGCTTCTAAATCTTTCCCAATGATTCCTCTCATCTTCTAACATCATATGGAGTCCCAAACTAAGGCTAGAATAAATTAAAACACTCCCTAGCCTATCCAAGAAGCCTTGGCCTAACCTAGCCCCAAGGAAGAGGTTCTTGGAGTCCTTGATTTTTCCTTGATGGGAGAGCTACTTAGGGAGGTTTCTAAGAATCTTAGGAGCTCAATGGAGCACTTATATATGCAAGAAAACTTATACATTAAATTATTTTTTAAGTTGCATTTAAGAACTCTACACTTTTCCTTCATGAATTTCATTGATTTTTCTTGAAATCTCTTGGCATATTCCAAGTTCCCATAGCCTAATTCAACAAATTCTCAATGGTTCTTGAACAAAAACCCTCCCCTTCTCTTAGGTCTGTATAGGGTCGAGACATGGGAGAAGAAGCTAAGGAAGAAGAAGCATCATCTTATAAGAAATTTAGCTTGAACCAAGTTCTCTCTAAGGAGTTCTTCCTTTGCTTAAATCTTCTCCTTGAATTCTTACACTTCCCCCTCTGAATTCGGCCTAAAATAGAACCATATGAGCACCCCAAATCATGGAAAGAGAGAGGAATAAGGTTTGAAGAAGTATGAAATTTCTTAGAAATTCTCACCTTTTCCTTGGTTTTTCTCCTCCTTTTCTCCTTCTCTTTGTGCATCTAAAAGAGCTACTCCATTTCTGAAATTTGGGTAGAAGAAATGCGGTCTAAGTGGGAGGAGAAGGTGCGTGAGCTTTAAAGAAGAATAAAGAAGCTTCTTTTTAAAATTATCTCTTATTTTGCCCTCTCATAATGGCATTTCCGATTTGGCTTTGTTTTAGCTCCTTTTTTAGAACCGTCTTTTTTATTATAAAATTTAGGTTCCCAATTTAATAAAATAATTTTGGAATCACTCAAATCGGAGCTAGAACCTTTTCAAATGAATTCATCAAATTCGGGCTCACTACCATTAGAAAAAGTTCACCGGAGGGGCTTTACAAGTCCTGAGGCTTCCCATGGTTTTTAGGGCCTCTAAGAACCCTGAGTAACTTAAAATTTCCATTTAAAAAGCCCTCCTATATAGTTTTTCCAAAATTATACTTATTTACAAAAATGCTATTAGCCTTTTAACAAATTTTTCAAATCACTCTGGCCTCAATTTCTAGGCAATTCAAGGCTCAAATTCTCATTTTCTATTATTTAAAATTTATCTAAATTTTATTTGGCCTTGAATCACTCATCTCAAGGGACTTGCTTTTCAAACCAACTCATTTCGGTGTTTTTATAATATACTGGACGTTACACCAATCCACTTACTTGGCAAGTCTATGTATACTTTGTATGACTTGTTCAAATGCCAAGAATGCTTCTTGAATGATTACACTTTCCATTATGCTTATGCATGCATTTTTAAGGCTTGAATTGTATTCTTTATATGTGATTGAAAGGGAGATGAGCTATTGGAATCATTTGAATCTCATTCCCTCCTCTCCAATGTCTTAATATGCTAGGTGGACCAAATGAGAAAGGTAATAGAAGCCACCAAGTTGGGAGATGAAAGATTGACAATAAAGTGTTTAGTTTTGCTTATTATGTAGCCATATGAATGGAATATGATGTAATACTATGATAGAATTGTTGTATAATCATTTGAACATGTGTAATTACCCATTACCCAAATATTTGATGCATGTATGAGAATTGATACCAAATGAATGGTAATGTAAATTTTGGGTAGTGAATGGTAACATATAGCTTGTATATTCTTGTGTATGGCTTAGGGTGAGAGAATGAGTTTTTGATTTATGGGTTTATGCACCCTTGAGACATGTTTGGTAGACTATTTTGGTGATTTCCGACATGCTTAAGTAGCCATGGTTGTCTTAGAAAAGAAAATGGACCATTTGGAGCCCTTATGTGACATAAAAAAAGCCATTTTGCAACCCAATATCAAAATATGAACAAATGAACGAATTTCCCATGAAATTTGGCATGTGTATAGATCTCATTCAGAGATTTTTGGGAAGCTAAAGACCTATTATTTTGAGCTCTATAGAATTAATTATAATTTTTCAAATTTGGCATTTTTCTGTTGAACTGATATAAACATTGTTCATATGGTTAGTTGTTTGGGCTATGTCATTCAAGGGCCCAATGATATTCAATGCTCATGAAATTTTATAGGTATAAACTAAACATGATAATATTTTCATAGCCACTAAGTTCACCTCAATTGGACATCAGAACAGGGAGATATGAATTTTTGAAGTTGGAGGATAGTACTAGTAGCAATAGGCAACCTTTGGTAATATTCCATTAATTTTCAGTAGCAAGACGTCTCTTTTGTGGTCTAGAATTACTTCTAACATAAAGTAGACATTTGTAGCTTTCCATAATAGTATATTGTGCTTGATTTTGATTTTTCTATAATTAGTTATAATTTTTCAAATTTTATATCAAAATTCTAGAATTCCAATCCAAGGCTGCACACTTTATTTTCATGTATACCTTCCACTTGCACGAGTTCTAGGCTACTTCTTGAGATGGTTTTGATTTGTATTTATGTAATTAAATATGAGAATGAGTTGAAGGACTTCATATAGGCCACAAGACATGAAATGAAAATTTTATATCCGACATAACATAACTTAATTGATTATATTTAATGGCTTTTCCTTGAATTCTTGCAATTGTATGGAAAGGAGCCTAGAAATAATATAAGGTGAGCTAGAGAATTATGGTGTTACATTATGTGTTCATTCTGTGGCTTTGCATGTGTTTATCTTGTGAATGACGTGGCTTCCTTCCTCTGTTTCTACATGTGTGTGAATAGACGTATTAGTCTACTAGATGTTTCCCTACCTTTTATTAAACTGCGTGCTTCTTCTTCACACAAGCTCAAAACTCTCTTGCTTCATTTTCTTCTCCTGAATCCAATAATGCATCACGTATATCATCCAATGTCTTGCCTTATGCCCGAATCTTTATTAAACCACATTAGCTTGCTCTGTTATGCTTTTTCCACCCTCTCAACTTGTGGCTCTTTGTTTATATACCCACATCAACTCCTTCCTTCTATAAAAAATATGTAGCAACTACTCCTTGATCCATGAATAAAGCTTCTTCATCTGATTCATTCCCTTAAGCCCGTAGCTTTGTGTTGCTTCCTCAATCACATATGTATGTTAAACGTAAATCCCTGTATATGTTTATAAAGCTTTTAGACATGCTTCTTTTTACTGTATATGAGAGCTGGACCCGTGGCTAGTGTGTGATGACTTGTACCTTGTTCAAGTGCTTCGTGGAGTGAAGTGATATAAAAGAGCTACGATGCATGTGTTTGGGTTTGTGTGTGTGCAAGTGAGTTGTACGTGGCAACGTGAATGGAATAGAAGGATGTGTAAGTGAGCTATAGGTAAGTTGAACTCATGGAGTGGATGAGAGTATTTCCACGTATGAACGTGTGCTTGTAGGAGTATAAAGGAAAGCTATTCTTAACTAAATAAAGATGGAAGTGCCTACATGCATGTGTGAATAAGAATGAAGCCACTGTGATTGTGAATGAAGCAAGTTACATGGAAAAGTGACTAGTGTTGTGTGAGCTCAGTCATGCATGGAGTGAACTAGAAAATAGAGTGGGCTAGAAGTATGTGAGTTTGTGAATGAAATTGTGACTTCATGGATCTGAGTATGTGTGTGTTGCACACTCCTTCTTTTATAATTCCCATGTTGATTCAAGCTTTCCATTCTCTAATTTTTAGCTCCACTTAAACTCCAATTGCCCATTGAAAAGTCTACATGAAAACAATGGGGACAATTAGTAAGAACAATTTACAAAATTATTTAAAAAAATTATACACTAAAATCAATCATTTTGCAATTTAATTCCTAAAGTGCAAAAAATGGCCAATAAAATCAAACATCCTCTAATTAAATGCAATAAGCTATATTTAATCATCAAGGTGCCTAAATTAGGAGGATTAATATATATGGAAATAACATTTATCAATTACCCCCAAACAAATGGTCAAACAAAAAGAACTATTTAAACCCTAGAAGATATGTTGAGGGCGTATGTTTTAGAAATAAAGAGGAATTGGGATATGTACTTACTATTAGCTGAGTTTCCTTATAATAATAGCTACCATTCTAGTATACAGATGGCCCCATATGAAGCATTGTATGGGAGACAATGTAGATCACCCTTGTGTTGGGTTGAGCTAGGTGAAAGGAGTGAGATAATATACCAGACCACCATACAATAGAACTAATTAGAAAGAAGCTCCTTACAGCCCAAAGTAGGCAAAAGGGTTATGCTAATAAGAGAAGGAGGCTATTAGAGTTTGAGATTGGAGACCATGTGTTCATTCAGGTATCTCTAATTACTGGTATAGGTTGGTCTATTAAGGTATGAAAGCTCATTCCTAAGCATATTATTCCATTTGAAATCCTTCAAAAGAATTGGACTTGTTGCCTATTGTATAGCCTTGCCTCCTAACCTAGCCAAAATTCATGATGTATTTCATATCTCCCAATTGAAAAGTACCTTTCAGACCCTTCAAATTTTATAGAAAATGGGCATATCCAATTGCAGGACAACCTTTCCTATGTGGTAATACCAGAGAAGATCATTGATACCAAGATTAACAAATGAGAAACAAAAACATTCCTTTGGTGAAAGTGGTCTAGAAAGCTCTATCTCTTGATGAGGCAACCTGGGAACTTGATGATGATATGAGGAAGCAACATCTACAACTATTTAACTAAGGTACGTTTCCAAATGTTAAGGACAAAATTTAAGCCATGTTTTATACTAAAATGAGTTATTACATAGTAATTGACCTTTTTTGGTCTAATTTATCATGTTTGTGTGTGTGTAAAACCAAGAAGAGTAAAGAAGAAGAATAAATGAGATACATGTTATGGATAAAATATTCTTGGCTTGTATCAGGTAGCTTACTCTTCTTTTCCTTACATGCTTATTGATTTGGTTGAGTTTGGATTGCATTATGTGTATTGGTTGCTTATAAGGTTATGTTTTATGATATATCCTTTTAAGATGTTTTGAGTTGTCTATGTTTCTATGTTTTTAATGTTATGTCTTATAGGCTTGTAACTCCAAGGAAAGGTGGCAGAGGGATTGAGCGCACTAGTTCTCCTTTAGCCCAGAGGAAAGAGCCTAAGCCAAGCTGCATGTATGATATGGCATATTTGAGGTTATGTTATAATGTGTTATAATGTTTTTAACCATGCATACTTGTATCTCCTTACTTGAGTAATCATGTATGTATATGGGAATTGGTAGAGCATTGTTACTGAGATTCTTCCTAGAGTCTCACCTTATTTCCCCTGTTCCTACTAACCTAATGCTAGGTGAAGCAAGTAATAAAGATAAAGGTAAGGAAATTGCATAATGAGATCAAGAAGTGTTACTAAAGAAAACATGTTTTCACTTTGATATCTATGATTGCATTTAGAAAGTGTAATCATATCAAGTGATGGACATAATCCATTTTAAGTATGAGATTTAATGGTATATTATGATATAAAATTTATAATGAATGTCCTAGTTGGTATGCTTAAGGTTGGGATGAGAATACAAGTCATATGTTAGAATTAGTTAGTAATATGTGATATATTGTAATGTGGGAAAGCATTGAGTTAGGCTAGCTGGTAACTAAGCCCTAATGTCACAACTGGCTTTATCTAGTTGATTCATACTATTTCTATTAAAAGGTGATGGAATTGTAACTAATACATAACTTACACCAATGGAATTTATCCGTTTTACACTCCAATTGGAGCAATAGGGGTCAAATTTTGAATTCCTTTTCTTCTTCACTCATGGTCACCATAGATAAGTTTGTTTTTATCCATAAATCAATACTAGAAACCCGTTTACATATGGAAGCTGCATACCTTATTTTGGCCTCCTTGGTATAATAGGATCTTAAATTTCAAAAATTCATAACTTGGGCTTTGTAATTTTGATTTACACAAATTAGGTGTTTACAAAAAGTTTATAATATAAACTTTATATTGTAAAAATGTCAAGTAAGATTGAATTCATTTGTCCCCTCAAAAATCACAAAAACAATAGTTGTGTCAGTAGCTATAGTACCTAACACAAATCTACATAATTTTGCCAACTTTAAAAATTCATAAAATATACTATATAACTTTAAAAATTTGTATCTTTTGATTGTTAGAATGATCTATAAATTCTCTAGTTGTATGCCAAATTTCAACCCCAAACTAAGTCATTTGTGTTATCAAAGGTAGATGTGTAATTTTTTGCTCATTTGGACCAAAATTTGGTTCTAAAATGATCCAATCGATCTCTAATTTGTACTCTATGACAACCCTACCTTCTAATCACTGTAATTATGGTTAAATATACGATTAATAATTAATTATCAAGGTTTGAGTGGTTACAATCTATCACATTCTGAAAATATGGAAAAAATTTAAACCTTGATGTTAGGGTCATCACCATACCACTACACAAATCAAAATTTGCATAAAAGAAATCCTACTACCATAAAGGGTTTATGATACAACCATTCATCAGTTTCGATACCCAATAACCTTCCACAAGTATCCTTATATGGTCTCTTTATTTCACAAATCTATCGCCGCGGCGAGTTGGACCTTCGCCGCGACCAACCTACGCGGCGCCGCGGCGAAAACGCCTCCTGGAACTACTGCTCAACTCCCAGGATTCTCGCCTCGTCACAATATATTCACGCCGCGGTGAGTTTTGCTTCTGTCCAACCCTTCTTTTATTTTCTTGACTCGCGCCGCGGCAGGACATACTGAGTCGTGGCGAGTTTTGGTTCTGTTACCCTCCTAGGAGATTTTTTTTTCGCTCTGCGCCGCGGCGAGATTTATCAGGCCGCGGCGCGCCTCGCCACTGTCACTCCCTAAGTCAATTTTCTCCCATTGCGCCGCGGCAGGATTGGTCATGTCGCGGCGCGTTTCAGTTCTGTCTCTCATTTGGCCGCGGCGAAGCCTTCTTAGCCGCGGTGGGACTCCCTCTTGTGACTACATTACCCAAATTTCAACCCCTACACTCCAAATCTCATCTTAGAGACACTCTAGGTCTACTTTCCCTTATTTTATGTGATCCTAATGGTGTTTACCTACCCTATTTACCCATCAATCTATCCACTACCATTGCAAAACTTAATTACTCCTTCCTACTTACCCAACTAGCTCATATTATCAAATTCATGAATATATGACAGCAAGAACACACACATTAGCAGCAATTACATCCCATACAATTTCCATAATGATTTCCATTCAACAATAACTTACCTTCAAGGCACCATAAGACTACAATTCCCGTATAGTAATCCATATCACAATTCAGCAAAACTACATATATTTAATGCTATAAGTTCATACATTGATATTCACTATAATGAGACTTGAATCTTTAACGGTTACATTTCATTCAAACAAAATATAAACGCCCACACTTAGCAACATGACTACATGATGATGCTATGTAAACTAATAACAAAATTGCATCTACCTTATTCTACTCAGACCAAATGTAGCTCCCCACACCCGACCTCAGCTCATGGATGTTCATCCACTTGCTTACCCTTATCCTTAGCCGAAGAACTTTCACCTGAAATATTAATCCCATAAAACAGGGTGAGATATAAATCTCAGTAACCAAAGCAATTCCATCATATATCCAATTTAATTAGCATATAAGCATGAATCAAAATCAATATCAAAATCATATCCATCATATCAGCAAATGAAATAATTAGGCTATCATGATTACTATCCCATACTAGCAATCATATTATCACATGTTAAAGGCCATTAACACTGGGAAAGGCCCGTCCACGGCACCTACTCCCTATTGAGCACAACCGAGGCTCAGTGCATCTGGGTTTGATCATAACCTGGTGCTCGATCGAAGCACATGCATGGGTGTCAGCCACACCACAGCTCCACCATGGACTCACAAGGTCCAATCACAATTTAACAGATAGCCAACCAATTCATTCAGCATTTTCAATCAATCATATACAACAATATATGAAATTAAATCAAATATATACATGGAATTGATATAACCCAATTACCTCACTTGTAGACACTTGCAACAGTCACCATTGGTGCAGAAGTCCTCCTATAACCATAGCATCATAGAATTACTACTCTAATTCATCATTAACCGTTACAATCAGTACCCAAAGAATTTAAGATGTTAATGACTACCTAAGGATCACTTACTCAGCCACTTTAAGTCCCAAATTCGGATTAAACTGTCCTCCACCAGAAAACTCAATATTCCACCCAAAATCCTAAGCAATTTCGTACATAATTAATACCCATTTTATAAATTAGCTATGGGGGTCTCAAATTAACAAATAAAGCATCAAAATAGAGGGTTTAAACTCACCCTAGGTCAGCCCTAATCTCAACCTACGAATTTCACCAAAAAAACCCCCAAACACCCACATTTCAGATTTTGGGTAGGATGAAAATGCTCCAAATGAAAAACTAATCAGGCCGAATTAAAGAGGAAGATGAGGGGATTAAGTTGTATAACTATTACCTTGGCTGAATCTTGCTCTAAATATGAGAAAATGCCAAATATTTGCCTCAAACCCTAGTCTCCTTCTCAACCTCCGAATTTTGCTTCTTGAGTTTTATGTTTCAACAAGTGGGAGGAAGGAGCTGATGCATTAGGGTTTTAGGTGAGTTTAAGTTGGGTCAAAGATGGGTCATGGGTTGCTCCAAGGTCCAACTTCATTTGGGCTGCAGATTTTAGCTTGTTGGGCCAATTTTAAAGTGTTGGTTGCAGAATTTGTTGGGCCAGTTCTTGTCCATGGGGTTACTGAAGTTTAATTAAGTTTGGGCCAAGTTTGAAGAGCTCAAAAATGTGGGTCTGCACAAGGGTTATTGGGCCACTTAAAGGAGCCTATACAAGGTAGATTTTGGGCCTCCATCACAATAAATTGGGTTGAATCTGCACCGAACCCATTGGGCTTCCATTAGCCTCTTCTCATAATTTATTAATTTAGGCCTAGATAGAATTTCTATCCTAATTAAATCTCAAACCCATTTTAATAATTTATCTCTCTAAAATCTCCATCCACTTAATTTATCCAATTATCCCATTTCAGTTATTCTTAATTAGTCTAATCCATGATTAATACCTTAATTAATTATGGTGTGTTACATACTCTCTCACTTTGAAAAAATTTTAATCATTATAAACATCATTTCCATAAAGTTCTTTACATGAAATAAAGCTTGCATCAAAATTTGATCATTCAACACCCAACCATACATATGGACCTTAAAGCATCTCATATAAGAATTCTTGAATTAATGGCTAACTTTTATATCAAAATGAAATATATATATATATGTACTTAAGATTACCATTACATATCCTTAGCACATACATAATAATTCATCATAAATACACTATGTATGCTAGCCAATCAGTTCCATTATATACATCAAGTTTAGGTACACAATAAAATCCTATTTACATTATTTTTCTAGTGCCTAACTCTTCTCAATTTCTTGTCCCTTACTTGGAGAACTTAAAATGGTTAGTGAGAAGAACATGGGTGAGATTCTAAAGAGAATCTTAGTAGCAAATCTTAACCATATCAATATATACAAGAATGCTATAAGAAAATGCAAAGCATGTGGTGTAAACATATGATTCATATGCATTATGTAACTCAAACATAACTTTTAACATGAGAACTCAAATCTTATTAAGCCATGGCATCTAAACATATTGACTAGGCTCAATTAAACTCATTTCTCAGCCAAAGAAGAGCTACGATGCTTAATTCCTCACCATAGGAAGCTAAGAGTCAAAAACATACAATACTCATGTATAAAACTTATGATAAAGACCATATCAAATAATAAATACATTAAGCAACTACACATACAAGTATCTTAACTCATTCAAACATTCAAATGCATGCAAGATAGGGAGATATAGCTACCTTATGACTTTTAAGACTTGAAACTACTATTAGCTCACTTAGCTCTTGTCTTTTCCTTGACTTTCCTTAGCTTAACACTCACAAATAGTTGAACTTAGGCTACCTTGGCCTACATATAACAATTTCAAGGAAAAATAAGTCCCTAGGATCCATTTTAACTATTCTTACTATTATCTAATCCCGTTAGGACTTAATATGCCATTTTAGATCATTTTTAGGTTCTTCAAGAGGCAACTCTTGGATTTCACTTTCTAGGCTTCAAACTCTCACTTGCTATGAGTCATATAATTCTAATGAAACTCATTAGGATCATCTTAAGCTTGATTAAACAAGTCTAAGACCATCTTTCTTCTTTAGGCCCTTTTGAACTCTAAAATTTCATATTTCAAAATAAGGCTTCTAAATTCAATCCAATAATTCCTTTAATATTTATAATTTATATCAAGATCATTTATAATCTTAGAATCAATCAAAACTCTTCTTAGGTGCCTTATTTCTACCATGGCTAAACCTAGCACCTTTTTTGGCTAACATAGAGTTTTGGCATTTCTCTTAGGGAATTTGACACATATGAAGCATTCTTGGGTCTTTTTTAGTTCAAGTTTGGTTTTAGGTATCTTAAAAGATCTTTCTAAGGCTCCTAAAATTCCAAGGTGCAACAAAAACCCTAAGTTTTCTGCTTTGCATTATATAGCTTCTTATTTGATTTTCTTTGCATCATTTAATTCTTCATATTTCAAAACCCTAATTCCTATCAAGTTTAAGCCAAAATCAACATCCCTCTAGGATGCTCTCATCTAGGCTAAACCAACACTCCTGTGGAACTCAAAGAAGAGCAAGTTTTTGAACTTACCTTATACCTTGTTTGAACCCTTATCCAATGGAGATTCTAGTGGTGGAATTGGCTACTTTAAATTCTCTTCCTTTTCCAAGTGTTTAGCCATCAAAAGGCGTTTTTCAAACAATTATAACTATTAAGGGAAAGAGCTCAAATAGGAGAAGAAAGTTTCTAACTGGCATAAGGTGAAAAAGTGGATGGTTTGGCCTTTCCTCCCCTTCCTTCTCCCTTCTCTTTAGGTGACTCTAAGGTCTAAACCAGAGGTAGAATAAGTCTGTTAAAAGAAGCTAGAAGGTGTCATGACCATATAAGAAGGATAGGAGGTCATTTTAAAACAATTGGCAAAATTCCTGTTACGTCCCACAACTTCAACTACTCCATTTTAACTCATTCTGTATTATTTTTTAATGCTATCAGTTTCATATGAAAATTTAGACTCTCTAGTTTATTAAAAACATTTACTTTCAAATTTATGGATTTTAAAACAATTTAGAATAGTTAGATTAAATTTTTTATCAATTAACATCTTAAATAGTACGTCGTAAAGGCTTTAGTTATTCTAACAATTCCTATGGTTTTCAAGATCTTTGAAAATCCTAATGAGTTTAACTTTGTTATTTAAAATTTCTTTTTTTTTAGTTTCTAAAATTTTACCTGAAATTATGATTTTGTCACTACATGTTGACTTTATTCTAGTTATCCATTTTGGCTCCATTTTTGGGCCATTATTAATTTCATATCCTTATTTCTAGATACTTTAATTAATATTCTATCCTTACTTGACTTTAATTCATTTTATTTTGGGATCCTCTTTTATTATCTTATTAGTTTTGGTTCAATTTTTAGAAGGACTAGATGTTGCACTTAAAGTGCTAGTTTATGTTAAAAATAGATAATATGAATTGGACTTTGTTTTCATTGTTGAAATGGATTGTAAATTGAGGCCTTTGTAAGTTTGGGACCCTTAAATGACAAGGGGAAACTCTAGCAATTTTTTTTCAAAAAAAGTTTTAATTTATTTCATTTTGTAATATTTCAATTATGTGTAATTCACAGTAATGGGATTAAAGCTTATAAGAAAAGTACAATATAAAGCTGGATGTTTCAGCTTAGGCCCTTTAATGGTACTTCCTTTAATGGCCTCAAAAGATCGAATTTGATTAGGCAAGCTATATGGTTGAGGATGGCAAATATGACTTCTAGAGCTACATAAGTCTATTATGATGCTATCCACATCAGATATTCCAAAATTATATTTAGGAAGGCAAGCTGTACAAAGATTAAGATGATCAATAGGATGATGCAGAAGATGAGCAATTGGTGTAGTCCATGGTTCAAGGTAATAACTAGTCTGTGAGAAGAGAAGGAGAAATGTGAAATTAAGAATCATTATTTATAGATTTATATTTAAAATTTAAGTATGCATTTCATTGATGTTTTTGTTGTATGACCTCTAGTACCATGTATATTTGTTGTACATGGAAGCAGCTAAGATTTAACACTCTATATTTATGTTGTTTGTGGAAGGAGTTAAGCTATAATATTTTGTGCTTTGCAAATTGTTGACACATTTGTAAATGTGGGAAACATCCAATTTATGGAGAAACTATGTCAAACTTTTTTTAATTATTATTTTTATTGTTCACTGTATTTATTTTAGAAAAGTGTTAGATTAACCAAATATAAGAATGTATATAAACTTATAAAATAAAATAATACAAATGAATTATAAGTGCTAATTAACAATAAGACCTTTTTAATTTATACTTGTTCTTTTCTTGGCCATTTAAACATGGTTCATATATGCTAAGCCCAAAAAAGAAAATGTTATATATTTATATTCCATTATATGTGTTGACATATTTAAAAGAAAAAGAGCAACTTTCTTTTCAAATGTTGACATATTTATTTACAATTTACTAGTTAGGCATGGGAACTTGTCACTTGGTGGGGCATTTCTTGTGATTTTACCTTATTTCCCCACACATGCCATATCTTGGAGGCTCTTCTAATTCCCTATAATCCATTTCATTATATATGCAAGTCAATTGTGGTTTTCCTTTCAGTCATAACTTGGAAGGATAAGGCATAGGCTTATGTCTTGACATTTCAAGCCAATATTCTTGGCCTTTGATTGGATGAAAAGCATTGCTTTAGGCCATGTTGATGGTATTCAACTGTAAATCCTATCCACATATAGTAGGTAATCATGCAACGTGTACACACATGCAACAATCACATGATTGCATGATATCAAAGTTATTAGAACTTTCTATTTAGTTGTAATCTCTAATATTTAGTAGTACTTTACATATATGACCAAACTCCTTAAAGAGTGTTGAAAGAATGCTTGACATAGGTAGAAGCTGAAGCTTGGTTAGTTCATAAGACATTTTATAGTTCCCATAATATATTTGGCTAGCATGTCATTACATAGTAGCATTCATGCTTCTTTCAATAAAGTATTTTGCTACTTTGTATATATTTGCATGGACTAGAAAAGTGGTTGGAAAACTTTTAACCCTTTAAGCACACTATTCATATATTCTGCCAAATTCTTTATCATGTGACTATAATGCCAACCCTTAAAAGTGTATGAATGACGCCACTTCTATCTAGTGATTTCATTAATCAAGTTCATAGCTTCATCATTGAAATTATGCAATTCTCTCATCATGTAATCTTCAAAGTGTCATTAGTAATGGTAGCTTGTACGCATGAGATTAATATTAGTAAACTTATAGAAGACTAATATTATTAAATGCACATATACTAATGAGACTAAATGCACAGTGTGGTTAATCTCACTTGTACTCATGAAAAGTGTCTTAACCTTCTTATTCCCAAAATGGGAGTTTTAGTTATTGGCCAAGTGACACAAGAAAAAAAATGGTATACTAATGTTGGTTGCTAGTTGAGATGCACATTGCTAACACTACCAGGATTGTGGGGTGCTTGTTAAAAATCAAATAAATACTAATCTTATCTTTCACAATGTGACAACACAATAGTTTTAAGAACTATGACCATGCCTTTAGGGTTTCCCCCTCCACTCTGACAAACACCATCGTTACAATATCTTAATTGCCATATTGATTGTAGCAACCAATAATGTCTCACATATTTACCATTTAAGAAAGTTTCATTAGTTTGGATTAATAGTTTCAAGTTCTTAAAGGCATAAATGCATAGTTTGTATTATTAGAATACATGATGGAAAAACTGTGTTTCTATCCTTCCACGCCTTCTTATTTAGAATTCAACCACTATGCCAAGTACATAGGAAATAATCTTTTGCTTATCAATCCATGCCTTCTTGTAAGATACAATATATGAAAATTTTTCTTTAATTCTCTAGATTACTTGTGAAGTTGGAATATCATGTGACTGATTCACAAGGCCCATCATGCAACTAGTAGTCATATCTGTAATGTCCAATTTTCGTTAAATGACAGAAACAGGCGCATTTTCAAAGCAAGTCCCTTGAAATGAATTAGTTAAGATCTCAAAAATTTGAGTAACATTCTAGACTCCTAAAAATGAGAATCCTAGCATTAGACAGAAGGAAAAATGGAGCTAGAATGAAGAAACAAATTTTGACAAAAATTTTACGAAATGTAATAGCATTTTCGTAATTTTGAGTAATTTTTGGAATTCACACCAGAGGGATTTTAAAATGAAAGTTTTAAGTTCTCCAGGGTTCTTAGAGGCCCTAAAAACCATGGGAAGCCTTGGGATAGCTAAATCCCCTCCGGTGGACATTTTTCAATGTTAGTGTACCCAAACTTTAACTGATTCGTTCGAGAAGGTTTTAGCTCCGATTTGAGTGATTCCAAAGGCATTTTACTAAATTAGGAACCCAAATTTTATAATGGAAAATATGGTTCTCAAAAAGGAGTTAAAATAAAGGAGAAATGAAAATGCCAAGAATGAAGGGTAAAATAAAAATTTTTGAGAAGTGTATCTTCCTCCACCTATAAATAGGAGGTGCCCCACTCTTTCCTTCATTTAGTCTCATATTTTTCTGCCTAATTTCAGAGAAGAAGGCTAGGGTTTAGGTTCACTAAGGGGAGAGAACAAGAAGGAGAAATTCAAGGCATAATGTATGGAATTTCATGCTTTCTCTTAGCCAATCTCTTATCCTCCTTTTCCCCCTTCTTTCCCATGATTTTGCTGAAGTTTTAAAGGCTGTTTTGAAGGAATAACAGAGGGAAATTTTCGAAATTTAGGTGAGGAAGCCAAGGAAAGCAAAGAACAAGCAAGAAAAACTAAGGAAATCAAGGTATCATGCAATCTTTCCACTTGATCTTCTTCCTCCCTTCTCTTGTGAGTATTTCAACCTATATATGGTCAGCCTTAGGGAGTTAAGTTTTCAACCAAACCAAGGGTGAATCTTAGGAATTTGAGGGAGAAGAACAAGAATATGCAAAGAAAACGACAAACTAGCCATTAGATTTCAAGATGCAAAATCTAGGGTTTCAAGTGCATCTTATAAAATTTGATTTTGTATGATAATTCCTAGACCTAAATAAGAGTTTAATTGAGCTCCTAAGATCCCTAAGAGGCTCCCCATATATATCTTCCCTTGAGAAAATAAACCAAACTCCATGGAAGCAAAAAATGCTCCTAGTCTCGGCCTAGATGAGTTTGCATAGTTAGGGAGAGTTTTAAATTTTTCTAAACCCATTCTTGAGTCATATATGATGAATGAAAATGAGGGGAGGCCTTGGGAAAAATTTAGAACCCATAGAAAGTGAGTTGGTGCTTTATGTTCCATATTATGAGCTAAAAAAGCAACATATAGCTAGGCTTTTAGTTTTAATTGTGTGATAACTCCAATAAGCTTGAAAGGAGTCAAGAATCATAATTGAAGAGAAAGAATGGAACCTAGAATTTATTTGATGAGTGTTGCTTCATTAGGTGCCATTTTGGAACTATAATGAGGTTTATAGGTCAAGATAGTGCCTAAGCAAATTGTATGGCCTTAGAATTGAGTTCATGAACCTAATTAGCTTCCATGAATTATGTCTAGGCCAAGAGAAAGCATCCCCACACATTTATGTGTGTGAGGCTGAAAGAGGGAGCAATCTTTCAAAGGGAAAAGTGTGTCATTGCTTCTAAGGTAGCTCTCTCCACCTTCTCTCATGCATGGATATGTGTTTAGCTTGTCTTAGAATGTGTGTATATGTATTTTCAAGCCATGAAAAAGTATGTTAGCATGATTTAATATGCCATAGTTTCATGATGACATATTATGTTTCTAAATGATATGATATTTGTTTGGGTTTGCTTGAGTTTGGAGAGGCCAAGAACTCTTAGCCATGGTGAGGATGAGCCAAGAACCCTTAGAATTGGTTAAGACAAAGTAAAGAGTCTCCTAAAATGAGATGGACTCCTCAGAGTAAGCTTAAGTCCAAGAATCTCTTAAAGAATGGGTGAGGCAAGTTTAAAATCCATGAGGAAAAGGGTGAGGCCAATCCATCCACTTGGCAAGCCTTTGGATGTCTTGTATGACTTATTCACATGCTAAGTTTGCTTCTTGAATGTTCATGTCATCATTATATCCATGCATGCATTTTCAAGACTTGTTTTGCATATGTTATGTGTGATTGAAAGGGAGATGAGCTATTGGGATTCTTTGAATCTTATCCCCTCCTTTCTAATGTTCTAATATGCTAGGTGGACCCAAAGAACAAGACAATGGGAGTCAACCACATGAGAGATGAAGGAATAACATTAAAATGTGAAAATTTTGTTACTTTAAGGCCATAAGAATGGCATATGTTGTAATCCATAGTTGTATATGTCTTATGAAGTTATGAACATATATAAATATGTTGATGTGTCCTGTACAAGTGAGAAATTATGGCATGTAAATACTAGAATGTAAAATGAGCTTGTTATGTCAATATGGCTTCTTGAATGATATTATGGAAATGTGTATAAATGTGAGTAAGATGGCCAAAATGAGATGCATGAGGGTTGAAACCATTTGGGCAACTTACACAAGCCTTAATTATGCTTTTAGACTTGCCCAAGAGGTGTCAAACCCCAAGGAAAGTCATTTGGACATTTTGGTATCCCATATGGAGCTAAAATTGATCAATTTAGAACCTTATATCACTTTTTGTCCAAATTAGCTCTTCTTGATCTGAGATTGGACATGCAATTAGAGCCTGTTGAGAGATTTTTTGGGAGTTAAAGAACATAATTTTTGGAGGTCTGCAAAATAATTGACGAATTTTCAAAGTCGGCAAATTTTCTAGTTTTGGTCATGTCACTGTTCACTTAGATCCGAAAATGAAATCTGTCACACAGGACTCAAATGATATCCAATTGCCATAAAATTTTATACGAAGAAACTAGACATTTCCAATGACTTGTGTCAACTAGAAGCACCTCATTTGGATATCTAGAAAGGGATATATAAATTTTTAAAGAATCTATCTAGTATTAGGGATTCCAACCGACCTCAATTATTGTTTGATTGAATTTCAAGGCCTGGGCATGCCTGAGCTGGTCTGGAGTTATTTTTTCCCTCTAGCTAACATCCACACTTTCCAGATTGGTATCATTTGCATGGATTGGATTTTTGTGAAATTAATTGGACGTTTTTTAAATTTGCTACAGAATTTTATGATAGCACCAATGGACAGCCTGACCTCTGGATCATTTCAAATGTCAAATGTCCTATATGTTAGATGTTATAGTCTGGACATATTTTTATTATAAATTATACATGTGTAGCTTTTCAAAATAGCCAACAATGCATTATTTCAATTTTTTTAAAATTAGTTATGATTTTCTAAAATTGTGACAGAAATGAAGAAAAATCTGGCCAAAATTATATATGTGTATTTTAAGCTTTCCTTTGAGTTCCACAAGATGTAGGCTACTTTTGATGATACAAATGAGTTGTATTCATGTAATTAAGTATGATAATGTGATGTATGAGCTCACACGGTCCACGTGACTCCAAATAGAATTTTTATATGCGACACAACGCTAAAATAATCAATATTTTTAATGCCTTTTTCTTTGAGAATTTTCATGATTCTTAGAAAATGAGTTATTTAAAGGCATGAGATGAGCTAGAAATTATGGTGTTATAATATCAAAATCTAGTTTCCAATGGTTGTAACATCTTTAAAGTTAGCTATTTAACTAAATTGGTATAGGATGAATTAAATAATAGGAAATGTTGGATTATCAATTACATGAGATAATATAGGAATTTCTTAAAGTTTGGATTCAAGGAAAATTGAGCAATTTATTAGGAATATAATCAAATTTTATTGGAATAATTAGGAATTTAATAGAAATTATTAGAAAATATTCATAAAAGTACGAAATAATTAAATAATAAATACTTAGTTGGGAAATTAATAGATTCCCTTGACTTCTAGAACCCTAAAAATATAAGAAAATTATTAAGATAATAAATATATTTAGGAGAAATTTCATGTCAAAATATAATTATTAAAAGTTTAGGATTTAAGATGTAATTTTGGTTAAGACTAATGCAATTTTTCCAAGGACCAAATTATAATTTTACATAAGACCAAATCACAATTTTAATTATATGAAAAATTAGCTAAAACAATGCTACAACAACCAAAAAAAAAACATGTTCAATATAATGGATTCAATCAAGTGAAAATCTAGAGAGGTGGATTCTCTTCCAAAAGGAGCTAATTGAGGGGGGGAGAAAGAGACTAACAAAAGAGGGAGAGAGACCTAGGAGAACAAGAGAAAGGGAGAGCTTTAGAAAGGGTAGCAACACAACCCTCACTACTTATAAAAGCCCTAAATCTCCCTAAATCTTCTTATCCAACCACACATATACTATTAGAATGAGATAGAGAAAGTGTGAGAAGAGAAAGTGTAAGAGAAGAAGCAAAACATAGAAAAGGGTGAGACTTGCTGTAGAAGAAAAGAAAAACTTGAAGGAGAAGGAAGAAGGACACCTTTATCTAGCATATATAAATGGCTTAGTTGCTTTTGACTTAGGCATCTTCTTCAACTAAAATTCTCATAACTACCATGGTTGCATAAAAATCTATAAGAGAGGTGGAATGCTTATAAAACTTAGGAGTTTCTTACTAAGCTTTTGGTTATGATTCTCTTTGAATTGCTTGATCTTTGACTTGCATTTTATGATTATTTAGGGCCTATTGAAGATTACTTGAAAAAAATGGACGAAAGCTTAAAACCATGGATGTTGTGGCAAGAAACATGAGATAGAGGTTTATTTCATGACTTGGCTATGTAATTAGGCTTAGGTTGTGTAATAGTTTTCCAGGCAACACAGCCTAGCTATATGCCATAACATGACCAGCCACCTGAGGGCTACATAGCTTGGTCATCTAAATACACAAGGGTTGCACAATCCCATGGCATTTTGCACTTAGAAAGTGTAACATTCGATTCCTCCGTAAACGTGAGAAACGCAATGTTCGATTTCTCCGTAAACATCAGAAATGGGCCAAATACAAAAGGAAGTCCCTGAAATAGAAGGAATTGGGGCCAAATAAAATTATAATAAAATTCTAAATAATAGAAAATGAGGATTTGAGCCTTGAGTTGCCCATAAATCAAGGCCAGAGTTATTCAATAAATTTACCGAAAAGCCAATGGTATTTTTTTAAATACGAGCACTTTTTGAAAAATTCATAGGAGGACTTTTTAAATGAAAGTTTTGAATTCTCCGAGGTTCTCAGAGGCCCCAAAAACCATAGGAAGCCCCAGGACCAGTGAAGCCCCTCCTGTATACTCTTTCCAACGTCGGTTGACCCAAACTTTGACCGATTCATTCGGGAAGGTTTTAGCTCCGATTTGAGTGATTCCAAAGGCATTTTATTAAATTAGGAATCTAAATTTTATGATAAAAAAGATGGTTCTCAAAAAGGAGCTAAAACGAAGCCAAACCGAAAATGCTATTACGAAGGGCGAAATTGGAAACTATTTTAAAAAGGAAGCTTCTTTCTTCTTCTTTATATGCCACGTTCTTTCTCTCCTCTCTAAGACCGACTTAATTCTGCCCAAAACCAGAGGAGAAGCTGCCCTTCTTAGGCGCACAAGAGGAGGAAGATTTTAGAGGAAGAAATTCAAGATAAAGGTAAGAAACTTTAAGAAATTCCATATCCTTCCTTCTTGAAACGTGCTCCTCTCCTCTCAAGCTTTCTTTCTATAGTTTTAATGGAGAGTTTGGTGCTATTTTAGGGGCAGAACAAAGAGGAAAATTTCGAAATTTGAGGGAGCAAGTCAACCAAGTGGAAGAACAAGCCAAAGGAAGCAAGAAAACAAGGTAAAATTTTCATTCTTTGGTAGTTTCTCCCTCCCCTTTCCTCTTGCACGAATTTGGGCACTATGAGCCCAATTCTTAGGGGCTGTTTTCTACCCAATTCATGGAGGGATTAGAGGTTTTAGGTGACAAGGATTAAGAACGAACCAATAGAATCAAGAAAGGAGCATTAGGAAATAAAATGGAATCATTAGGGATCCAAATGCTCCTTTGCAAATCTGATTTTATATGAATATTTGTAGGCTTAATTCATTGTTAAAACAAGTTCCTAAGATCCCTAAGAGGCTTCCCACATGCACCTCCCATTCAAGAAAGCAAAGAAATTGCAAGAAAAACTAATGAACTCTAAGTAGAAAAAGTGTAGTGCATTTGAAGGAATTGTAAAAATTGATTTGATTTATGCATTCCCTAATATATGTGAGTGTTTGTTTGAGTTCCTAAGACCCCTAAGAAGCCTCCCAAGTGGCTCTCCCATCAAGAAAAAATTGAAAACCCCTTAAACCCCAAATGCTTCCATAATGTTGGCCTAGGACAGATGGAAAGGTTAGAGAGTGTTTTAATTTATTCTAGCCTTGGTTTGGGACTTCATATGATAGTAGAAGATGGGAGGAACCCTTGGGAAAAATTTAGAAGCCATGGATTAAGAGATGAGGCAATGGCTTCCATAATGTGACCTTATGAAGCAACTTGTGTCTAGGCTTTTGTAAATGAATATGTAATGACTCCAATGACCTTAAATGGGGTTAAGAGGCCTAGAAATGAGAAGAGAATGGAGCCAAGAACTTGAATCATGATGGTTGCTTTAATAGGCTATTTATGGAACCATTATGTGACTTATGGAACCAAGTATGTTCTTAAATATAAGTTTCATGTCCTAGCTTGTTTCAAGGTTGTAATTAGCTTCCATATGATGTGTCTAGACTAAGAGAAATGATCTCCACCCTCTTAGGTGTGTGAGGTCAAGGGAGAGGAGTCAAGGCTTAAGGAGAAAGTGTGTGAATGCAAGCAAGGTAGCTCTCTCCACCTTTTCTCATACATGGATGTGTGTTTAGTTTGTTTTAAAATATGTGTATGTGTATTTTCAAGCCATGAAAAGTATGTTAGCATGATCTTGTTTGCCATGATTTCATGATGTCATGTTATGTTTTCAAGTGAATGTATGATGTTTCTTGAGTTTTCTTGAGTGTGGAGAGGTTAAGAACTCTTTACTATGGTGAAGATGAGCCAAGAACCCTTGAGCTTGGTTGAGATAAAGTAAATAGTCTCCCAAAAATAAAGTGGGCTCCTAAGAGTATGGTTGAGTCCAAAGTGCTTAAAGAATGGGTGAGGCAAGCCCAAAATCTATGAGAAGAAATGTGAGGCCAATCCAAACACTTGGTGAGCTCTTGAATGATTTGTATAGCTTGTTCACATGCTAAGCTTGCTTCTTGAATGCTTATGATTTGTATTATGTCCATGCATGCATTTTTAAGGCTTGCTTTACATATATTATATATGATTGAATGAGAGATGAGCTATTGGGATTCTTTGAATCTCATCCCCTCCTCTCCAATATCCTAATATGTTAGGTGGACCAAGTGAACAAAGACATGGGAGCCACCAAGCTTGAAGATAGGGAAATTGGCAAAGGATTTGTGAAATAGTCATTTTGTCACCCCTTTATTGTCAAGAGATGTAATCTAATGATGTACATGGTGTATGCACTTATGAATACTTTTAAATGGATGTACATATTGTATATGTGTGAGAATTAGAACTATATTGAATGATGTAGCAAGTTTTTAGTATGAATAGCAAGATCTTGGCATTATGTACATGGTGTATGTTTTGGTGTGGGAGAGTGAGTTTTGAAAATCTGGGTTGTAGACATTTGAGTCATGTTTGATAGCCTATGTTGATGCTTTCCCACGTGCTCATAGAGCCTTAGGAGTAAGAGAAGCAAATTTGAACCCTTGGAGCCCTCTTTTAACCACAAAAAATTGTCACTTTGCCCCTTATGTCAAAGTATGACCAAATGACCTCTTCTTGACTTGAAATTTGGCGTGCAATTAGATCTTGCCTAGATATTTTTGGGAAGCTAAATATCAGGTCATTTGGAGGTCTATGAAATTTTCTATGATTTTTCAAAGTTGGTATCAGAATTTCGATTTTGTACTAGTACTATTCATTGGTCAGTTGTATAATTGTGTCATCCGGGGGGCAAACGTGGTCCAATGGCTCCAAAATTTTATAATAAGAAACTAGACATTCACAATGACTTGTAAAAACTAGAAGCAACTCATTTAAAGGACTATAGAGGGAGATATAAATTTTTGAAGTTTCTATCCACTATTAGTAGCCTTGCCTGACCAGAAGTACTGTTCCATTAAATTCTGAGATCTGGGCTTGATGAAATGATCTGAAGATATTTTTTCTCTCTAGTTGACATCCATAAATTTCATATTGGTATCATTTGCATGGATTTGATTTTTTTGGAATTAATTGGACATTTTGAAATTCATATCAGTAATTGTGACAGCATCAGGACCCAGTCCGACCTCTGGACCATTCACGTGTCAAACGCTCTGTGTGTGGGATGTTATGACTTGTACATATTTTTATCATGAAGTAAACATCCCAAGATTTTCATAATGACCAAGATTTCATGTTTTTAATTTTTTTAGATTTAGTTATGATTTTTCAAAATTTGCCTAGAAAAAAGGCCAATTCTGCCAAGAATGAACTTCCATTTTCCATGCCCCATTTCGGCTTTCATGAGTTGTAGGCATGTTTTTGGGATGCAAATGAGTTGTAATGATATAATTAAATATGAGAAAATATAGTATGAGCTCACACGATCCACGTGACACGGATTAAAATTTTAGATATGACGCAAAGCGAAATTAATCCCATTCTTCTTGCTTTTTCTATGGAAAGCCTATATGAATCATGATAGAATGCTTAAGAATGACATGAAATGAGCTAGAATTTATGTTGTTATAGAAAGAGCCATAGAATCGCATGATCTGGTCATGTGAACCCACACATACCATATTGTAATAACTGGTAATTTAGAAATTGAATTAAATTCGATAAATTGATATAGGAACACCCTAAATGAAGACAAATTGAGGTTAAATAAGATTAATATGTTAATTAAACATCTAAAAATGTGGTTTAAAGCATAAGGTTAGCTCAAAATCAAAGCCAAACTGGCAAAATAGAAGAACTGAAAATGTAGTGGCAAAATCATAATTTGAGTAGCATTTTAAAACTCAAAAGAGGGAGTTTTAAATGAAAAAATTGAATTCCCCAAGGTTCCAAAGGCCTTAAAAATCATAATAACCCTTAGAATGGGCAAACTCTCTTCAATACACATTTTAGATTATCAGTTGACTAAAATTTTGATTGAATAGTTTAGAAAGATTTTAAATCCAATTTGCATAAAACCAAAGGTATTTATAAATTAAAGAACCTAGATTCTATAATGGAACAAACGGTTCTCAAAAAAGAATTGAAATGAACCCAAATAGAAAGAACAAAAATGAAAGACTAAAGTAGAATTTTGAAAATATCATAATGGGGCTCCCTTGCTTCTTATATCATGCCCCACTTCTTCCCATCACCCTAACCGACTTTCTTCTAGCCAAAAATAGAACCAAGACCTGCTGGAAGTGGTGCACCAAAGTGGGAGTAAAGGGGAAGGAAACCAAGTTTGAAAAGTGTAAGAATTTACTACCTTTTCACACTCCTTCCTTCATTAAACTTCTTCTACTCTTTCACTTAATTGGTGCTCTTTCATGGCTAGTTCGGTAGAGGGAAGAGAAGAATTAGGGAAACTCTTGGAAGCCTAAGAAAGTGTATCTTTTGAGCTTTAAAACAACATAAGCTTCTCCTTGAATAACTTGTTATCTTGCCTCTTCCCTGGGAGTACTATTTCGGCCAGACTTAG
>JAIUCV010001397.1:17500-20000 GCA_026724425.1 Erythrophleum ivorense
CCAATTTGGTTTTTTGGGTTGGCATCATTGCCCCATGGGATCTTGAGGAAAATGGAAGAGTTTGGCACGGGGGAACCCGCCCCGGGCAAAAGTTGGCACGGGGCCACTCGCTCACGGCTTGCCCGCGGGCAAGTTTGAGGGGGGCGTATGTGCCAAGTGAAAATCCGCGTGATCCAATTTGGTTTTTTGGGTTGGCATCATTGCCCCATGGGATCTTGAGGAAAATGGAAGAGTTTGGCACGGGGGAACCCGCCCCGGGCAAAAGTTGGCACGGGGCCACTCGCTCACGGCTTGCCCGCGGGCAAGTCCGAAGGGGGGCGTATGTGCCAAGTGAAAATCCGCGTGATCCAATTTGGTTTTTTGGGTTGGCATCATTGCCCCATGGCACCTTGAGGAAAATGGAAGAGTTTGGCACGGGGGAACCCGCCCCGGGCAAAAGTTGGCACGGGGCCACTCGCTCACGGCTTGCCCGCGGGCAAGTTTGAGGGGGGGCGTATGTGCCAAGTGAAAATCCGCGTGATCCAATTTGGTTTTTTGGGTTTGCATCATTGCCCCATGGCCCCTTGAGGAAAATGGAAGAGTTTGGCACGGGGGAACTCGCCCCGGGCAAAAGTTGGCACGGGGCCACTCGCTCACGGCTTGCCCGCGGGCGAGTTTGAGGGGGGCGTATGTGCCAAGTGAAAATCCGCGTGATCCAATTTGGTTTTTTGGGTTGGCATCATTGCCCCATGGCCCCTTGAGGAAAATGGAAGAGTTTGGCACGGGGGAACCCGCCCCGGGCAAAAGTTGGCACGGGGCCACTCGCTCACGGCTTGCCCGCGGGCAAGTTTGAGGGGGGGCGTATGTGCCAAGTGAAAATCCGCGTGATCCAATTTGGTTTTTTGGGTTTGCATCATTGCCCCATGGCCCCTTGAGGAAAATGGAAGAGTTTGGCACGGGGGAACTCGCCCCGGGCAAAAGTTGGCACGGGGCCACTCGCTCACGGCTTGCCCGCGGGCGAGTTTGAGGGGGGCGTATGTGCCAAGTGAAAATCCGCGTGATCCAATTTGGTTTTTTGGGTTGGCATCATTGCCCCATGGCCCCTTGAGGAAAATGGAAGAGTTTGGCACGGGGGAACTCGCCCCGGGCAAAAGTTGGCACGGGGCCACTCGCTCACGGCTTGCCCGCGGGCGAGTTTGAGGGGGGCGTATGTGCCAAGTGAAAATCCGCGTGATCCAATTTGGTTTTTTGGGTTGGCATCATTGCCCCATGGGACCTTGAGGAAAATGGAAGAGTTTGGCACGGGGGAACCCGCCCCGGGCAAAAGTTGGCACGGGGCCACTCGCTCACGGCTTGCCCGCGGGCAAGTTTGAGGGGGGGCGTATGTGCCAAGTGAAAATCCGCGTGATCCAATTTGGTTTTTTGGGTTGGCATCATTGCCCCATGGGATCTTGAGGAAAATGGAAGAGTTTGGCACGGGGGAACCCGCCCCGGGCAAAAGTTGGCACGGGGCACTCGCTCACGGCTTGCCCGCGGGCAAGTCCGCGGGGGGGCGTATGTGCCAAGTGAAAATCCGCGTGATCCAATTTGGTTTTTTGGGTTGGCATCATTGCCCCATGGGACCTTGAGGAAAATGGAAGAGTTTGGCAGGGGGCTACCCGCCCCGGGCAAAAGTTGGCACGGGGCCACTCGCTCACGGCTTGCCCGCGGGCAAGTCCGAGGGGGGCCGTATGTGCCAAGTGAAAATCCGCGTGATCCAATTTGGTTTTTTGGGTTGGCATCATTGCCCCATGGCCCCTTGAGGAAAATGGAAGAGTTTGGCACGGGGGAACCCGCCCCGGGCAAAAGTTGGCACGGGGCCACTCGCTCACGGCTTGCCCGCGGGCAAGTTTGAGGGGGGCGTATGTGCCAAGTGAAAATCCGCGTGATCCAATTTGGTTTTTTGGGTTTGCATCATTGCCCCATGGCCCCTTGAGGAAAATGGAAGAGTTTGGCACGGGGGAACTCGCCCCGGGCAAAAGTTGGCACGGGGCCACTCGCTCACGGCTTGCCCGCGGGCAAGTTCATGGTGGTGGCGCTTGTGCCAAGTTGAAATCCACGTGGTCCACCTTGGTTTTCTGGGTTGGCATCATTGCCCCACGGCACCTTGGGCACAATGGTGGAGTTTGGCACAAGAGAACTTGCCCCGGGCAAGTGTTGGTATCATTGGCACTTGCTCACGGGTTGCCCGCGGCTTGCCCGGATCGCTCCAAAATGGTTGTGCCCGTACCAAATTAAAATCCACTCGATCCATTTTGGATTTTTTGATTTGTATGATTGCCATAGGGCCCCAAGAGGATGTTGGAGTCGCCGCCCGCCCGAGACGGTGGCCGGCGGTGGCCGCTTGGGTGGCTATTTGCCTAAGAAGGAAAAAATTCAAAATATATTGTACGAGTGTCCAAAAATTATGAAATTTGGCGAGGAGGGAGATCTCATCAATCTAAGCATGCCTGCAAAAAATCGTGCAAAAATTCGATCTCTA
>JAIUCV010001397.1:30000-32500 GCA_026724425.1 Erythrophleum ivorense
GGCCACTCGCTCACGGCTTGCCCGCGGGCGAGTTTGAGGGGGGCGTATGTGCCAAGTGAAAATCCGCGTGATCCAATTTGGTTTTTTGGGTTGGCATCATTGCCCCATGGCCCCTTGAGGAAAATGGAAGAGTTTGGCACGGGGGAACCCGCCCCGGGCAAAAGTTGGCACGGGGCCACTCGCTCACGGCTTGCCCGCGGGCAAGTTTGAGGGGGGGCGTATGTGCCAAGTGAAAATCCGCGTGATCCAATTTGGTTTTTTGGGTTTGCATCATTGCCCCATGGCCCCTTGAGGAAAATGGAAGAGTTTGGCACGGGGGAACTCGCCCCGGGCAAAAGTTGGCACGGGGCCACTCGCTCACGGCTTGCCCGCGGGCGAGTTTGAGGGGGGCGTATGTGCCAAGTGAAAATCCGCGTGATCCAATTTGGTTTTTTGGGTTGGCATCATTGCCCCATGGCCCCTTGAGGAAAATGGAAGAGTTTGGCACGGGGGAACTCGCCCCGGGCAAAAGTTGGCACGGGGCCACTCGCTCACGGCTTGCCCGCGGGCGAGTTTGAGGGGGGCGTATGTGCCAAGTGAAAATCCGCGTGATCCAATTTGGTTTTTTGGGTTGGCATCATTGCCCCATGGGACCTTGAGGAAAATGGAAGAGTTTGGCACGGGGGAACCCGCCCCGGGCAAAAGTTGGCACGGGGCCACTCGCTCACGGCTTGCCCGCGGGCAAGTTTGAGGGGGGGCGTATGTGCCAAGTGAAAATCCGCGTGATCCAATTTGGTTTTTTGGGTTGGCATCATTGCCCCATGGGATCTTGAGGAAAATGGAAGAGTTTGGCACGGGGGAACCCGCCCCGGGCAAAAGTTGGCACGGGGCACTCGCTCACGGCTTGCCCGCGGGCAAGTCCGCGGGGGGGCGTATGTGCCAAGTGAAAATCCGCGTGATCCAATTTGGTTTTTTGGGTTGGCATCATTGCCCCATGGGACCTTGAGGAAAATGGAAGAGTTTGGCAGGGGGCTACCCGCCCCGGGCAAAAGTTGGCACGGGGCCACTCGCTCACGGCTTGCCCGCGGGCAAGTCCGAGGGGGGCCGTATGTGCCAAGTGAAAATCCGCGTGATCCAATTTGGTTTTTTGGGTTGGCATCATTGCCCCATGGCCCCTTGAGGAAAATGGAAGAGTTTGGCACGGGGGAACCCGCCCCGGGCAAAAGTTGGCACGGGGCCACTCGCTCACGGCTTGCCCGCGGGCAAGTTTGAGGGGGGCGTATGTGCCAAGTGAAAATCCGCGTGATCCAATTTGGTTTTTTGGGTTTGCATCATTGCCCCATGGCCCCTTGAGGAAAATGGAAGAGTTTGGCACGGGGGAACTCGCCCCGGGCAAAAGTTGGCACGGGGCCACTCGCTCACGGCTTGCCCGCGGGCAAGTTCATGGTGGTGGCGCTTGTGCCAAGTTGAAATCCACGTGGTCCACCTTGGTTTTCTGGGTTGGCATCATTGCCCCACGGCACCTTGGGCACAATGGTGGAGTTTGGCACAAGAGAACTTGCCCCGGGCAAGTGTTGGTATCATTGGCACTTGCTCACGGGTTGCCCGCGGCTTGCCCGGATCGCTCCAAAATGGTTGTGCCCGTACCAAATTAAAATCCACTCGATCCATTTTGGATTTTTTGATTTGTATGATTGCCATAGGGCCCCAAGAGGATGTTGGAGTCGCCGCCCGCCCGAGACGGTGGCCGGCGGTGGCCGCTTGGGTGGCTATTTGCCTAAGAAGGAAAAAATTCAAAATATATTGTACGAGTGTCCAAAAATTATGAAATTTGGCGAGGAGGGAGATCTCATCAATCTAAGCATGCCTGCAAAAAATCGTGCAAAAATTCGATCTCTAGGTCCAAAAAAAAACTTGTGCTAGCTGGCGAAAATGTATATCTCTTCCTGCCAGGATGGAAAGGGTGCGTTTTGCTCTTTAGGGGGGAAGGCTCTCTTGGTGCCATGCTCACCCCCCCTGCACCCCCAACCTTGCCACGCACCTTATGGGTGCAAGCAAGGGGAAGGGGTGGCCCGAGCATGGCACCACAAGTGGCCGGCCACCGCCCACCGCCGGGCATCCTCCGGCGGCGGCCGGCCACTTTTTCCGGCGACCCCCAAAATGTGTGGGCAAGTGAATCGAGATGGAATTTGACGGATTTTAAGGGGGTTGCCGGAAGTCGCGACGAGTTTATTGGGCTCCAACCCGCACCCGGTCATTCGTGGCCGCTTGCGGGGATCTTCCCATCGCTCCATCCCCGAGGTCCCATGTGGGTGGTGGCGTGCGGTGTGCGAAGGTAATCCGTGGAAACTACATTTGTTGCTCCTCCCCCCTCCAGTTGATCTCGTTGTTGCTCCTCCCCCCTCCAGACGATCTCTTTGATGCCCCTCCAGACGATCTCATTTCATTTCTCGCCACTTTGTTGACCTGTCATTGGGATCCAACCCCCCTTCGATGATCCCATTGAGTTCCAACCCGCACC
>JAIUCV010001397.1:52500-57500 GCA_026724425.1 Erythrophleum ivorense
TGGAAGAGTTTGGCACGGGGGAACCCGCCCCGGGCAAAAGTTGGCACGGGGCCACTCGCTCACGGCTTGCCCGCGGGCAAGTTTGAGGGGGGCGTATGTGCCAAGTGAAAATCCGCGTGATCCAATTTGGTTTTTTGGGTTGGCATCATTGCCCCATGGGATCTTGAGGAAAATGGAAGAGTTTGGCACGGGGGAACCCGCCCCGGGCAAAAGTTGGCACGGGGCCACTCGCTCACGGCTTGCCCGCGGGCAAGTCCGAGGGGGGGCGTATGTGCCAAGTGAAAATCCGCGTGATCCAATTTGGTTTTTTGGGTTGGCATCATTGCCCCATGGCACCTTGAGGAAAATGGAAGAGTTTGGCACGGGGGAACCCGCCCCGGGCAAAAGTTGGCACGGGGCCACTCGCTCACGGCTTGCCCGCGGGCAAGTTTGAGGGGGGGCGTATGTGCCAAGTGAAAATCCGCGTGATCCAATTTGGTTTTTTGGGTTTGCATCATTGCCCCATGGCCCCTTGAGGAAAATGGAAGAGTTTGGCACGGGGGAACTCGCCCCGGGCAAAAGTTGGCACGGGGCCACTCGCTCACGGCTTGCCCGCGGGCGAGTTTGAGGGGGGCGTATGTGCCAAGTGAAAATCCGCGTGATCCAATTTGGTTTTTTGGGTTGGCATCATTGCCCCATGGCCCCTTGAGGAAAATGGAAGAGTTTGGCACGGGGGAACCCGCCCCGGGCAAAAGTTGGCACGGGGCCACTCGCTCACGGCTTGCCCGCGGGCAAGTTTGAGGGGGGGCGTATGTGCCAAGTGAAAATCCGCGTGATCCAATTTGGTTTTTTGGGTTTGCATCATTGCCCCATGGCCCCTTGAGGAAAATGGAAGAGTTTGGCACGGGGGAACTCGCCCCGGGCAAAAGTTGGCACGGGGCCACTCGCTCACGGCTTGCCCGCGGGCGAGTTTGAGGGGGGCGTATGTGCCAAGTGAAAATCCGCGTGATCCAATTTGGTTTTTTGGGTTGGCATCATTGCCCCATGGCCCCTTGAGGAAAATGGAAGAGTTTGGCACGGGGGAACTCGCCCCGGGCAAAAGTTGGCACGGGGCCACTCGCTCACGGCTTGCCCGCGGGCGAGTTTGAGGGGGGCGTATGTGCCAAGTGAAAATCCGCGTGATCCAATTTGGTTTTTTGGGTTGGCATCATTGCCCCATGGGACCTTGAGGAAAATGGAAGAGTTTGGCACGGGGGAACCCGCCCCGGGCAAAAGTTGGCACGGGGCCACTCGCTCACGGCTTGCCCGCGGGCAAGTTTGAGGGGGCGCGTATGTGCCAAGTGAAAATCCGCGTGATCCAATTTGGTTTTTTGGGTTGGCATCATTGCCCCATGGGATCTTGAGGAAAATGGAAGAGTTTGGCACGGGGGAACCCGCCCCGGGCAAAAGTTGGCACGGGGCACTCGCTCACGGCTTGCCCGCGGGCAAGTCCGCGGGGGGGCGTATGTGCCAAGTGAAAATCCGCGTGATCCAATTTGGTTTTTTGGGTTGGCATCATTGCCCCATGGGACCTTGAGGAAAATGGAAGAGTTTGGCAGGGGGCTACCCGCCCCGGGCAAAAGTTGGCACGGGGCCACTCGCTCACGGCTTGCCCGCGGGCAAGTCCGAGGGGGGCCGTATGTGCCAAGTGAAAATCCGCGTGATCCAATTTGGTTTTTTGGGTTGGCATCATTGCCCCATGGCCCCTTGAGGAAAATGGAAGAGTTTGGCACGGGGGAACCCGCCCCGGGCAAAAGTTGGCACGGGGCCACTCGCTCACGGCTTGCCCGCGGGCAAGTTTGAGGGGGGCGTATGTGCCAAGTGAAAATCCGCGTGATCCAATTTGGTTTTTTGGGTTTGCATCATTGCCCCATGGCCCCTTGAGGAAAATGGAAGAGTTTGGCACGGGGGAACTCGCCCCGGGCAAAAGTTGGCACGGGGCCACTCGCTCACGGCTTGCCCGCGGGCGAGTTTGAGGGGGGCGTATGTGCCAAGTGAAAATCCGCGTGATCCAATTTGGTTTTTTGGGTTGGCATCATTGCCCCATGGCCCCTTGAGGAAAATGGAAGAGTTTGGCACGGGGGAACCCGCCCCGGGCAAAAGTTGGCACGGGGCCACTCGCTCACGGCTTGCCCGCGGGCAAGTTTGAGGGGGGGCGTATGTGCCAAGTGAAAATCCGCGTGATCCAATTTGGTTTTTTGGGTTTGCATCATTGCCCCATGGCCCCTTGAGGAAAATGGAAGAGTTTGGCACGGGGGAACTCGCCCCGGGCAAAAGTTGGCACGGGGCCACTCGCTCACGGCTTGCCCGCGGGCGAGTTTGAGGGGGGCGTATGTGCCAAGTGAAAATCCGCGTGATCCAATTTGGTTTTTTGGGTTGGCATCATTGCCCCATGGCCCCTTGAGGAAAATGGAAGAGTTTGGCACGGGGGAACTCGCCCCGGGCAAAAGTTGGCACGGGGCCACTCGCTCACGGCTTGCCCGCGGGCGAGTTTGAGGGGGGCGTATGTGCCAAGTGAAAATCCGCGTGATCCAATTTGGTTTTTTGGGTTGGCATCATTGCCCCATGGGACCTTGAGGAAAATGGAAGAGTTTGGCACGGGGGAACCCGCCCCGGGCAAAAGTTGGCACGGGGCCACTCGCTCACGGCTTGCCCGCGGGCAAGTTTGAGGGGGCGCGTATGTGCCAAGTGAAAATCCGCGTGATCCAATTTGGTTTTTTGGGTTGGCATCATTGCCCCATGGGATCTTGAGGAAAATGGAAGAGTTTGGCACGGGGGAACCCGCCCCGGGCAAAAGTTGGCACGGGGCACTCGCTCACGGCTTGCCCGCGGGCAAGTCCGCGGGGGGGGCGTATGTGCCAAGTGAAAATCCGCGTGATCCAATTTGGTTTTTTGGGTTGGCATCATTGCCCCATGGGACCTTGAGGAAAATGGAAGAGTTTGGCAGGGGGCTACCCGCCCCGGGCAAAAGTTGGCACGGGGCCACTCGCTCACGGCTTGCCCGCGGGCAAGTCCGAGGGGGGCCGTATGTGCCAAGTGAAAATCCGCGTGATCCAATTTGGTTTTTTGGGTTGGCATCATTGCCCCATGGCCCCTTGAGGAAAATGGAAGAGTTTGGCACGGGGGAACCCGCCCCGGGCAAAAGTTGGCACGGGGCCACTCGCTCACGGCTTGCCCGCGGGCAAGTTTGAGGGGGGCGTATGTGCCAAGTGAAAATCCGCGTGATCCAATTTGGTTTTTTGGGTTTGCATCATTGCCCCATGGCCCCTTGAGGAAAATGGAAGAGTTTGGCACGGGGGAACTCGCCCCGGGCAAAAGTTGGCACGGGGCCACTCGCTCACGGCTTGCCCGCGGGCAAGTTCATGGTGGTGGCGCTTGTGCCAAGTTGAAATCCACGTGGTCCACCTTGGTTTTCTGGGTTGGCATCATTGCCCCACGGCACCTTGGGCACAATGGTGGAGTTTGGCACAAGAGAACTTGCCCCGGGCAAGTGTTGGTATCATTGGCACTTGCTCACGGGTTGCCCGCGGCTTGCCCGGATCGCTCCAAAATGGTTGTGCCCGTACCAAATTAAAATCCACTCGATCCATTTTGGATTTTTTGATTTGTATGATTGCCATAGGGCCCCAAGAGGATGTTGGAGTCGCCGCCCGCCCGAGACGGTGGCCGGCGGTGGCCGCTTGGGTGGCTATTTGCCTAAGAAGGAAAAAATTCAAAATATATTGTACGAGTGTCCAAAAATTATGAAATTTGGCGAGGAGGGAGATCTCATCAATCTAAGCATGCCTGCAAAAAATCGTGCAAAAATTCGATCTCTAGGTCCAAAAAAAAACTTGTGCTAGCTGGCGAAAATGTATATCTCTTCCTGCCAGGATGGAAAGGGTGCGTTTTGCTCTTTAGGGGGGAAGGCTCTCTTGGTGCCATGCTCACCCCCCCTGCACCCCCAACCTTGCCACGCACCTTATGGGTGCAAGCAAGGGGAAGGGGTGGCCCGAGCATGGCACCACAAGTGGCCGGCCACCGCCCACCGCCGGGCATCCTCCGGCGGCGGCCGGCCACTTTTTCCGGCGACCCCCAAAATGTGTGGGCAAGTGAATCGAGATGGAATTTGACGGATTTTAAGGGGGTTGCCGGAAGTCGCGACGAGTTTATTGGGCTCCAACCCGCACCCGGTCATTCGTGGCCGCTTGCGGGGATCTTCCCATCGCTCCATCCCCGAGGTCCCATGTGGGTGGTGGCGTGCGGTGTGCGAAGGTAATCCGTGGAAACTACATTTGTTGCTCCTCCCCCCTCCAGTTGATCTCGTTGTTGCTCCTCCCCCCTCCAGACGATCTCTTTGATGCCCCTCCAGACGATCTCATTTCATTTCTCGCCACTTTGTTGACCTGTCATTGGGATCCAACCCCCCTTCGATGATCCCATTGAGTTCCAACCCGCACCCGGTCTCCCCAGGCCGCGTGCGGGGGTCTCCCCATCGCTCGTTCATTAAGGTCTCGCGTGTGTGGGAGGGCGGCAACCCTGTCGCCTGTTTAAGCATGCGTGTGGCTGGCGTGGAAGTGCGGTGCGCGGGGATGCAAGCTTTGTGCGAACTTTTTCTCCACCCCCCTTGAGCCCCCGAACTCGACTCTCTCGTTCACCCCCTCTTTGTTGAACTGGCATTGGGATTCGACGCTCCCATTGCGCTCCAACCCGCGCCCGGTCTCCCCAGGCCGCGTGCGGGGGTCTCCCCATCGCTCGTTCATTAAGGTCTCGCGTGTGTGGGAGGGCGGCAACCCTGCCGCCTGTATAAGCATGCGTGTGGCTGGCGTGGAAGTGCGGTGCGCGGGGATGCAAGCTTTGTGCGAACTTTTTCTCCACCCCCCTTGAGCCCTCGAACTTGACTCTCTCGTTCACCCCCTCTTTGTTGAACTGGCATTGGGATTCGATCGTCCCATTGCGTTCCAACCCGCGCCCGGTCTTCCCAGGCCGCGTGCGGGGGTCTC
>JAIUCV010001397.1:77500-80000 GCA_026724425.1 Erythrophleum ivorense
CCCGCCCCGGGCAAAAGTTGGCACGGGGCCACTCGCTCACGGCTTGCCCGCGGGCAAGTTTGAGGGGGGCGTATGTGCCAAGTGAAAATCCGCGTGATCCAATTTGGTTTTTTGGGTTGGCATCATTGCCCCATGGGATCTTGAGGAAAATGGAAGAGTTTGGCACGGGGGAACCCGCCCCGGGCAAAAGTTGGCACGGGGCCACTCGCTCACGGCTTGCCCGCGGGCAAGTCCGAGGGGGGGCGTATGTGCCAAGTGAAAATCCGCGTGATCCAATTTGGTTTTTTGGGTTGGCATCATTGCCCCATGGCACCTTGAGGAAAATGGAAGAGTTTGGCACGGGGGAACCCGCCCCGGGCAAAAGTTGGCACGGGGCCACTCGCTCACGGCTTGCCCGCGGGCAAGTTTGAGGGGGGGCGTATGTGCCAAGTGAAAATCCGCGTGATCCAATTTGGTTTTTTGGGTTTGCATCATTGCCCCATGGCCCCTTGAGGAAAATGGAAGAGTTTGGCACGGGGGAACTCGCCCCGGGCAAAAGTTGGCACGGGGCCACTCGCTCACGGCTTGCCCGCGGGCGAGTTTGAGGGGGGCGTATGTGCCAAGTGAAAATCCGCGTGATCCAATTTGGTTTTTTGGGTTGGCATCATTGCCCCATGGCCCCTTGAGGAAAATGGAAGAGTTTGGCACGGGGGAACCCGCCCCGGGCAAAAGTTGGCACGGGGCCACTCGCTCACGGCTTGCCCGCGGGCAAGTTTGAGGGGGGGCGTATGTGCCAAGTGAAAATCCGCGTGATCCAATTTGGTTTTTTGGGTTTGCATCATTGCCCCATGGCCCCTTGAGGAAAATGGAAGAGTTTGGCACGGGGGAACTCGCCCCGGGCAAAAGTTGGCACGGGGCCACTCGCTCACGGCTTGCCCGCGGGCGAGTTTGAGGGGGGCGTATGTGCCAAGTGAAAATCCGCGTGATCCAATTTGGTTTTTTGGGTTGGCATCATTGCCCCATGGCCCCTTGAGGAAAATGGAAGAGTTTGGCACGGGGGAACTCGCCCCGGGCAAAAGTTGGCACGGGGCCACTCGCTCACGGCTTGCCCGCGGGCGAGTTTGAGGGGGGCGTATGTGCCAAGTGAAAATCCGCGTGATCCAATTTGGTTTTTTGGGTTGGCATCATTGCCCCATGGGACCTTGAGGAAAATGGAAGAGTTTGGCACGGGGGAACCCGCCCCGGGCAAAAGTTGGCACGGGGCCACTCGCTCACGGCTTGCCCGCGGGCAAGTTTGAGGGGGGGCGTATGTGCCAAGTGAAAATCCGCGTGATCCAATTTGGTTTTTTGGGTTGGCATCATTGCCCCATGGGATCTTGAGGAAAATGGAAGAGTTTGGCACGGGGGAACCCGCCCCGGGCAAAAGTTGGCACGGGGCACTCGCTCACGGCTTGCCCGCGGGCAAGTCCGCGGGGGGGCGTATGTGCCAAGTGAAAATCCGCGTGATCCAATTTGGTTTTTTGGGTTGGCATCATTGCCCCATGGGACCTTGAGGAAAATGGAAGAGTTTGGCAGGGGGCTACCCGCCCCGGGCAAAAGTTGGCACGGGGCCACTCGCTCACGGCTTGCCCGCGGGCAAGTCCGAGGGGGGCCGTATGTGCCAAGTGAAAATCCGCGTGATCCAATTTGGTTTTTTGGGTTGGCATCATTGCCCCATGGCCCCTTGAGGAAAATGGAAGAGTTTGGCACGGGGGAACCCGCCCCGGGCAAAAGTTGGCACGGGGCCACTCGCTCACGGCTTGCCCGCGGGCAAGTTTGAGGGGGGCGTATGTGCCAAGTGAAAATCCGCGTGATCCAATTTGGTTTTTTGGGTTTGCATCATTGCCCCATGGCCCCTTGAGGAAAATGGAAGAGTTTGGCACGGGGGAACTCGCCCCGGGCAAAAGTTGGCACGGGGCCACTCGCTCACGGCTTGCCCGCGGGCAAGTTCATGGTGGTGGCGCTTGTGCCAAGTTGAAATCCACGTGGTCCACCTTGGTTTTCTGGGTTGGCATCATTGCCCCACGGCACCTTGGGCACAATGGTGGAGTTTGGCACAAGAGAACTTGCCCCGGGCAAGTGTTGGTATCATTGGCACTTGCTCACGGGTTGCCCGCGGCTTGCCCGGATCGCTCCAAAATGGTTGTGCCCGTACCAAATTAAAATCCACTCGATCCATTTTGGATTTTTTGATTTGTATGATTGCCATAGGGCCCCAAGAGGATGTTGGAGTCGCCGCCCGCCCGAGACGGTGGCCGGCGGTGGCCGCTTGGGTGGCTATTTGCCTAAGAAGGAAAAAATTCAAAATATATTGTACGAGTGTCCAAAAATTATGAAATTTGGCGAGGAGGGAGATCTCATCAATCTAAGCATGCCTGCAAAAAATCGTGCAAAAATTCGATCTCTAGGTCCAAAAAAAAACTTGTGCTAGCTGGCGAAAATGTATATCTCTTCCTGCCAGGATGGAAAGGGTGCGTTTTGC
>JAIUCV010001397.1:90000-92500 GCA_026724425.1 Erythrophleum ivorense
CCAATTTGGTTTTTTGGGTTGGCATCATTGCCCCATGGCCCCTTGAGGAAAATGGAAGAGTTTGGCACGGGGGAACCCGCCCCGGGCAAAAGTTGGCACGGGGCCACTCGCTCACGGCTTGCCCGCGGGCAAGTTTGAGGGGGGGCGTATGTGCCAAGTGAAAATCCGCGTGATCCAATTTGGTTTTTTGGGTTTGCATCATTGCCCCATGGCCCCTTGAGGAAAATGGAAGAGTTTGGCACGGGGGAACTCGCCCCGGGCAAAAGTTGGCACGGGGCCACTCGCTCACCGGCTTGCCCGCGGGCGAGTTTGAGGGGGGCGTATGTGCCAAGTGAAAATCCGCGTGATCCAATTTGGTTTTTTGGGTTGGCATCATTGCCCCATGGCCCCTTGAGGAAAATGGAAGAGTTTGGCACGGGGGAACTCGCCCCGGGCAAAAGTTGGCACGGGGCCACTCGCTCACGGCTTGCCCGCGGGCGAGTTTGAGGGGGGCGTATGTGCCAAGTGAAAATCCGCGTGATCCAATTTGGTTTTTTGGGTTGGCATCATTGCCCCATGGGACCTTGAGGAAAATGGAAGAGTTTGGCACGGGGGAACCCGCCCCGGGCAAAAGTTGGCACGGGGCCACTCGCTCACGGCTTGCCCGCGGGCAAGTTTGAGGGGGGGCGTATGTGCCAAGTGAAAATCCGCGTGATCCAATTTGGTTTTTTGGGTTGGCATCATTGCCCCATGGGATCTTGAGGAAAATGGAAGAGTTTGGCACGGGGGAACCCGCCCCGGGCAAAAGTTGGCACGGGGCACTCGCTCACGGCTTGCCCGCGGGCAAGTCCGCGGGGGGGCGTATGTGCCAAGTGAAAATCCGCGTGATCCAATTTGGTTTTTTGGGTTGGCATCATTGCCCCATGGGACCTTGAGGAAAATGGAAGAGTTTGGCAGGGGGCTACCCGCCCCGGGCAAAAGTTGGCACGGGGCCACTCGCTCACGGCTTGCCCGCGGGCAAGTCCGAGGGGGGCCGTATGTGCCAAGTGAAAATCCGCGTGATCCAATTTGGTTTTTTGGGTTGGCATCATTGCCCCATGGCCCCTTGAGGAAAATGGAAGAGTTTGGCACGGGGGAACCCGCCCCGGGCAAAAGTTGGCACGGGGCCACTCGCTCACGGCTTGCCCGCGGGCAAGTTTGAGGGGGGCGTATGTGCCAAGTGAAAATCCGCGTGATCCAATTTGGTTTTTTGGGTTTGCATCATTGCCCCATGGCCCCTTGAGGAAAATGGAAGAGTTTGGCACGGGGGAACTCGCCCCGGGCAAAAGTTGGCACGGGGCCACTCGCTCACGGCTTGCCCGCGGGCAAGTTCATGGTGGTGGCGCTTGTGCCAAGTTGAAATCCACGTGGTCCACCTTGGTTTTCTGGGTTGGCATCATTGCCCCACGGCACCTTGGGCACAATGGTGGAGTTTGGCACAAGAGAACTTGCCCCGGGCAAGTGTTGGTATCATTGGCACTTGCTCACGGGTTGCCCGCGGCTTGCCCGGATCGCTCCAAAATGGTTGTGCCCGTACCAAATTAAAATCCACTCGATCCATTTTGGATTTTTTGATTTGTATGATTGCCATAGGGCCCCAAGAGGATGTTGGAGTCGCCGCCCGCCCGAGACGGTGGCCGGCGGTGGCCGCTTGGGTGGCTATTTGCCTAAGAAGGAAAAAATTCAAAATATATTGTACGAGTGTCCAAAAATTATGAAATTTGGCGAGGAGGGAGATCTCATCAATCTAAGCATGCCTGCAAAAAATCGTGCAAAAATTCGATCTCTAGGTCCAAAAAAAAACTTGTGCTAGCTGGCGAAAATGTATATCTCTTCCTGCCAGGATGGAAAGGGTGCGTTTTGCTCTTTAGGGGGGAAGGCTCTCTTGGTGCCATGCTCACCCCCCCTGCACCCCCAACCTTGCCACGCACCTTATGGGTGCAAGCAAGGGGAAGGGGTGGCCCGAGCACGGCACCACAAGTGGCCGGCCACCGCCCACCGCCGGGCATCCTCCGGCGGCGGCCGGCCACTTTTTCCGGCGACCCCCAAAATGTGTGGGCAAGTGAATCGAGATGGAATTTGACGGATTTTAAGGGGGTTGCCGGAAGTCGCGACGAGTTTATTGGGCTCCAACCCGCACCCGGTCATTCGTGGCCGCTTGCGGGGATCTTCCCATCGCTCCATCCCCGAGGTCCCATGTGGGTGGTGGCGTGCGGTGTGCGAAGGTAATCCGTGGAAACTACATTTGTTGCTCCTCCCCCCTCCAGTTGATCTCGTTGTTGCTCCTCCCCCCTCCAGACGATCTCTTTGATGCCCCTCCAGACGATCTCATTTCATTTCTCGCCACTTTGTTGACCTGTCATTGGGATCCAACCCCCCTTCGATGATCCCATTGAGTTCCAACCCGCACCCGGTCTCCCCAGGCCGCGTGCGGGGGTCTCCCCATCGCTCGTTCATTAAGGTCTCGCGTGTGTGGGAGGGC